>OLKM01001078.1:150000-176147 GCA_900291075.1 Melanogrammus aeglefinus
GGGGGTCGTAGGAGTGCCTTATATCCGTCGCGGAAGGGAGAGTAAACATGGTCGAGCGTGTTTCCCCCTCGCGTAGGAAAGCTGATATTCTGGCAGGTATCTCGGCAGGACTTTCAATTTGGCTTTAATAAAATCCCCGGCCACAATGAAAGCAGCCTCGGGCCGTGAGGTCTCCGTCCTGTCGATGACTCGATACAGCTCGTCCAGCGCTTGGTTGGTGTCAGCGTCCGGTGGGATATACACCGCTGTGAGCACAACCGATGTAAACTCCCTGGGCAAATAATAAGGCCGGCATCCTATCCTGAGGTGCTTTAAGTTGGGAGAACAGTCCGATAAAAGTACCTCCACGTCTGAACACCATTTGTTATTAACCATGAAGCAGACACCTCCCCCCTTGCTCTTCCCCAATGTTATTGTCCTGTCCTGGCGGTGAATGGAGAATCCGTGTGGAACAATGGCGTAGTCTGGGGCCGAAGGGTCGAGCCAAGTCTCTGTGAAAACCATAACGTTACAGTTCTTAATGTCCCGTTGAAACGCCATCCTGCACCGGAGTTCATCCAGCTTGTTGTCCTGTGACCGGACATTTGCCAGTAGAATACTCGGGAGAAGAGGCCGGTTCCCGCGTTTCCTCAGCCTGACCAGGACTCGAGCCTGCGACCCTCGCTTCCTCCATCTCCTGCATGGTAGATCGCCATTGTTTGAGGGTGGTGGTGAAAAAGTGTTTTCCGCCGACGATTTGATGTGCAGAAGTTGTTCTCTATCATATCGTATGATAGGGCTCGCTTTGGCCGTTCGCCTTTTACCAAAAGTTAGGCGTAAATATAAAAATATACTAGTAAAATAGTCATACAAAAAAAAGTTGCGGAGGACCTTGAGACACGGCCGCCTTCTGTGGCGCCGTAGCAACGGATCATGTTATCATTATTATGTAATACAATCCATCAATAACATTTTTTATTCATTTATTTATTAAAACAAAAACAAGTTCACATTTTTGCTTTTATCCAAAGTAACTATTCAAAAACCACTTGCTACATTACTAAGAGGTGTGACATGAACATGCCTGTGACCACGACACCAGGTTTACTGCTCAATTCTGAATCTCGAGCAGAGGTTTAGCAGGGCCAAACTGTAGTCCAGCCAGGAAAAGGTCTGGAGCAGGTTTGAGGGGTTAGGGTTCATGCTTGTGACAGGCCCGTTTGTTTCAGGATGATGCTCTATTATGTTTGGACAAGTTACAGAAAATAGAAGATTTGAGGTCTGATAATTGATTAGAATATGTATACATGTGTTTATAAAAATGTATATTTCAATGTATTTTATCAACTACATTTTCTTAAATCAAAGCTAGAGTAGGTTTGAGGTTAAAAGGTGGAGGGTGAAGGTGGTGGGTCGGCTGTAAGAACGGTTTAGATCTATCAGTGTCTGTTAGGACAACGTAGAAGTATAGGGATGGTGGTTTGGCCGAGAGAATCTCTTCAAAAAAAAGTAGAAATATAATCGCAGTCTTGGACGAACAGCCATGATGAGCTGGAGTGTTGGGTACATCGTGAAGAGAGGAAACTTCAGTTGAGTCACTTTGCTGATTAAAGGAAAATGTGGCAGTAAATTCTTTATTATCCCTCTTCTTTCAAACAGATACCTTGACAGAGCTCCCTCGGGGACTGTGTTCATCGCTCTCTGCTTCATTGTGCGTAGCATCGACGCCATTGGCTTTGCTGCTGCCGCAACCTCTTCTGTCGCATTGGGATCTAAAGTCTTTCCAAACAATGTAGCGACTGTTTTGGTAGGTCTGGCCTGCCCTGTTGTCACACATAATATCACGGAAAAAAGCACATGATGCATTGTTTTGTCTCTCCTATGTTCCCTGTATATGCTAACAAACTGCTGGCCGTCATGCTTCCACTTTTCTACAGTTGCTACCGAGTGTCCCCCGTTTTCATTCCAATGTACAAGCCTTCTTTCCATCTGTCGTATCGTCCCGACCAGGGTAGTTTGGAGATGTTCACCGGACTGGGTCTCATTCTGGGGCCACCTTTAGGAGGCTGGCTGTACCAGGCTTATGGATACGAGCTTCCCTTCCTTGTTCTGGGCTGTATCCTACTGTTGATGGTTCCGTTCAACATCATCGTCTTGCCCAGCTGCAGTAGGCGTTCATCGATTTCCGTACATAAAGATAAAGAAGGCTTCCTGGGGTAATAACTAATCATGTCAATGCTTTATTGTCATGCTTTTCTTTTGTCACACAGCTGCGGAGCCCTCTGAGAATTCCTTTTTGCAATTGCTGAAAGTCCCCAAAGTATTGCTCATCTGCTTCTTCATGTTCAGCTTAAGCTCAGGCCTGGGCTTCCTGGACACTACCTTGTCCCTGTTCGCGATTGAGAAGGTAACATTTTACAAATGTTACAAGTGTTACGATGTTGCTGATGTCGTGTTCATGGGTCCAAAAAGCAGGGAAATTTTAGTCTCCCTGTGTTTTCTGTGCTTTAGAACTAATACAAATATATTGGGGGCGGGGGGGGAGGTTGTCACCAAATAATAATAAACCCATTGTAATAATCCCTTTCTCTTGTGTCTAGTTCGGTCTTACCCCGGGCTATGTGGGCCTCCTCTTCCTGGGGTTCTCCTTACCTTACACTGTAATAGCGCCTGCCCTCGGTGTCTTTGCTGATAAATATCCTGTGAGTCTCAAGTGGGGTTGTAAATCTATAAGTCTAAAAACTCTTGCAGTAGAGAATGTTAATGCATGTATTGTTTTGGTTGTAATGAGCTTTGAGTGTACATTGTGACTAGGGTAAGGTTGGGGTCGCAGATCTTGTGAATGAAGCAATGGCTACACTTACACTCAAGTTCAAAAGTTGGGGGTCACTTAGAAATGTCCTTATTTTTTAAAGAAAATAAAAAATACTTTTTTTATGAAGATAACATTCAATTTATAAGAAATACAGTCTAGACATTGTGAATGTTAGAAATGACTATCCTTGCTGGAAACAGCTGATTTTTAATGCAATATCTATTAAATATTCCATTTCCAGCAACCATCATGCCTGTGCTCTCACGGTACATTGTTCAGCTAAGCTTCTTAAAAGGTGAATTGATGGTTAAAAAACCCTTGTGCCATTATGTTGTTATGTAAATCTGAATAAAACTGTTTTCATTGAAAACATGAAATTGTCTGGGTGACCCTAAACTTTTGACCCAAACCTTCGGTGTGCCTCCTACCTCAATACCATTCTAACAAGACTCCTATTGGTCGTCATTTCAGGCAACAAGAAGTTGGTTCATGATTCTCGGTGGCCTTCTCACTGGGCTCAGCTTCTGTTTTCTTGGGCCAGCACCGTTTCTCCACATTACCAGGTGTGCTGAGTAGATACAATTATTCAAATTAGTCCGACACTCCTTTCTGGCTAAGTGAGGTGACGTTTCCTCTCTTGTTCTGTGTTCCTCGTGGTAGCCAGCTGTGGTTGTTGATCTTCATGCTGTGCGTGATTGGCTTTGGTTTGGGCGCAGGTTTCATGCCCTGCTTACCAGAGATCATTGCAGCAGCCTAGTAAGTTTATTTTAAAATGACTTGCATTACATCTACAGTATATTTCCATAGCCTCTCTAGAGTGTGAATATAATACTTAGTAATATCTAATATTATATTACTTTTTTTATCATTCTGAATTATCTTCTTGGGGGACAGTGAACAGGGCTTTGAAGATGGACTTAGCACTCTGGGAATGGTGTCCGGACTCTTTGGGGCCTGTTGGTCCATTGGGTAAGTCCCAGTTTGTCTAGCCTATTGGTTGATATTCTGTTTCAGTCACACGGTTCATACTGTCCTCATGATAAACAGGTGAATAAACAGTTTATATACCCCATGTATCGTGTCCAGTTTACATTTAACACTTAAATAATCAACATTGTTAGCCATAATGAATCCTCTTAGGATAACACCAAGTTCATCATGGTATGACTACACTAAATTGTTACTCTGTTCTATTTACATTTAAGTGCAAATAGGATGCAGTGTGTCAAATTTAGTTGCCTCTAGCGGAAAAGACTTTCAAATGGTTCCAACCCGCAGCCTCCCCGTTACATGAAACTAAGCCCTACACACTGCCCCTTTAATTCTGCTGTAGGTATGATTGGAGAGTTGCTCTGCGTTTCCCCCCCACATTCGAACCAATCACAGAAGAGCTGCCCTGATTGGTCAGATATAAGCCACAGGCGGTTTATAATCTAAATGAGCTCATACGGAGGAAGACGCATTCCACTCCAAACTGATCTCACTCACTAATAGCTGATGGTTGACTGATCCATTTTACCCAAATTACTCTCAAATAATATCTCTTAAATCCTACCTACAACATATACTAATTTGTCAAGCAATTTATTCTTCTAGGCATTAATGTACTCATTTAAATGTTCTTACACAAGTTTTGGGATATTTTGGGATGCTAAATTTCTATTTGTGTTTCCGCATTATGACTTCTAATTGTGAAACTGTTTGAAAATAAGACTGTTGTTTTCTCTTGGTAAGGATATTCTATGGACCCATGATGGGTGGCTTCCTCACACAGCAGCTAACCTTTGAGTGGGCGGCTACCATCCAAGGAGGGCTTTCAGGTTTGGCTGTAAGTCGACTCATATTGTTCAGGGCCTGTTTTCCCCTTCCTCTTACCTCAGGATATTCACGTCCTAAGCATGCCAGGGTAAATAGTATTTTGGGGTTCTTATTTTGGGGTACGAAGCGTGTTAGGGTACTACAACTTCTACATTTTCCCACACACATCTATTCTACTAATCTATGCCTTATCTTTTCCACAGACCACGCTACTTGGGATTTATTATCTCTATGCAAGTTTCAAGAAGCACAGGTAATCTAGCTGGGGTTGGTATATCAAACCTAGATGCACTGACTGTTGTTAATTGACTGTCATGTTTGTTATTTGTTTAATTTGTTTTTTTAGATGTATACACTGTGCAATCTGCAGGTCAAACTTCATACTTTTTTTTCCCCCATTTTGTTTAAAAGTGTTGCACAGGTATCTCTAAACGATAGTCCAGGAGAAAGAGAGAGGCTTTTGGCCTTACCAACAGCTGAAGAAGACTTTGATGGGGTGTTAGAATCCTGACTGGATAGGCCAGACCTTTTGGTTCCAACCTGCGGTGACCTCCACGACCTACCGGTCCAACAACACCTTTACACATTTTATTATTAAATAGTAAGGACAATGGAAAAGGGGGATTTGATCTGGTGTGTTTGCTCTGTATTGATCATTATACAGTAATCATTAACTAATCTATTGGAAATGTAAAAAAGTCCCAAAATATAGTAAGTAATCATAATTATTGGAAGAACGATTATGGAGTGTTTAACTGGTCTTTATTTTGTATTCATCAAATTAATATTTACATGTAACAATCAAGACTTGTTCATTGTGGCTTTAGACCAGCTGCTGACATTTATCCGGCCTGTGTGAGCAGTCACATACCAGATTAGAACTAAGATGTCTTACAAAGTTCACCACAAATTTGTTTGTGTTTTGAACCGCATGATTTTGATTGCCTGTCTGAATGGTATGACTTGCGGAAGGGATGGTATGGTGGATGGCTTACACTGATTATTTCATAGTGTGTGTGCATAATGGCCTGTGTGCCAGACTAGTGGCCTATAGTTGCTAGTCTGGCAGAGCCTGCCTGGAGACATCATGCTAATGAATCCACCTGACCCCACCCTGACGCTAGTCTGGCAGAGCCCGCCTGGTGACGTGGTGCTACACTCCTGACCCCATCCTGACGCTCAAACAGAGCTCATCATGGGAACATGCCAGGCGTAGTTAACAATCAGCTTTTTCACATGTGTCCAACACTTTAATAACTACTTTACCTGAATAAGGTGAAATGAATGTAAACTGAAGTAGCAGTGACCTTAACAAATAAAATATATTAATATATATAATATATACTTTTAAAATATCTTTTTTTCAACATGGGAGTCAATGGGAGGACAGCAGAGCACTTCAACTGTAGAAGTAACGTAGGGCCGTTTATCTTTGTTCAAACCATTTAACAAATCTACACACATGTATCTTCCATACTATCTAAACGGAATTTCAATATCATTTAAACTTTTTTTCCAGAATCAGTTTTAGTTTCAAACCGGCATCGTTTTCAGTTGCTTGTAATAATTTAGGTAACCATAGCAACGCCGGTAAACAAATCCGTGAAGCCCAACCCCTACAGAGCGCCACGCGCTACGGCCAGCCGGGGGCGCAGAGCTTTTGGCCGTCATATAATATACATTAGGCCGTGAATACAATTAGCCTATATTATATATCACTCACAGCGGACACGCAGTGCAGGGCAATACATTTGACGTTTCAGATACAACACCGCTGAATGCTTTGCGCTTTTCATTCAGCGGTCACTTTATTTGTTTCCAACCGTTTACATTAACTTAAATGGTGTGCCTGTTTACATTGTTTACTCCATTTAGACTAGAATTCAAATTTCAAATTCCTTCACTTGATCCATTTACTTGCCATTTAACATCTCTTTACGTCTTAAACTATCTTTATTAAAACATTTTCAACCTCACTTTGCACTATCCTACAGCACTCACCGCATTTTCTGCAGGAAATGCATTTTGTAGTTTCTATTGTAGCCTAATACTTTTAACATGATTACTTCCAATAGTGAAGTACTATGAATGGCCTACTGTTTTGAAGTATGCTGCAAGAATAAACTTACCTTGCCTTGAGTTTTGGTTACGATTTGCTTCTTTCATATTTAAATGATATGAATATGAAGGGATGCACACCTGTTGCCCATAGTGTAATCAGTGCACAGGTGAAACAAGCCAACCAGCCACACTCGCACACTGAGTGTGAGAGCTGCTGCATGGCAGCATGGAGCACCAGCGCCATGGTTCATTCTTCTGTACAATAAAGCTGATTCAATACCACCACCCTGCGTCTTTGTGTTTGGAGGATCCCAGTAAAGTCACCTATAGGTGGCGTGCAGCAATGGACCGTGGCCCACTATTATTTAGCAGAATACATGACAGGCGTTCCACTTTGAAACGCACTAGGTATTCTCAGTGTATTGCTTTGCCTCAATACCTAAACCTTACTTTGTGGTCTGGGAGTCTTTCTTTCCCTACAAATTATTTTAGTGACACAATGTCAAGTAAAAAGGAATAAGAAAAGGGTCTTTATGAAATAAGCTCTCGGCTTGCATGCTTTGGACATTTTAGCAGTGTAAGCCTACTACTTTCCACATGCCTACGTTTATTCTCGTTTATTGTCCTCTGTGTAAAGTGCCTCATGCCTAATAGGACAGCCTCGTAATGGGGTCGGACTCTGTGCTGCTTATTTTAGTCCCTAAATAGATCCCCGTTGTTTTGGCCTTGATAATCCGGAGGATTATTTAATATTGTAGTTTCTAATTATTTTGACACTTTATGATTTTTAACACGGAAGAAAACCAAGATCAAACGTTGGACATGGAGCCCACAGAAAACACTGCTCTCACAGGTGAGTGGTTCAAGTTAAATAACCTAGTAGCCAGTACGAATTTCATTCATGCATCTTTATTTTCAAGTTAAATACCTATGCATTTTATCCATGTATCTTGGAGATAACCGTGGTCCCTTTTCTATCTTTATGAAGATGGACCACCAAGGAGCATGTCGCGGTCACAGATCTTCACATTAATATCCGTGGCTTCTGTCAACTTTGGCTCAATGATCTGCTATTCAATACTTGGCCCGTTCTTCCCCAACGAGGTGAGCTTTATAGCCGCGGGTTCATTGATTAGGCTTCACGTGTACAGCCATGACAATGTAGGCAGCCTATTTAACATGCAATGTATATATATTATATGCGACGTATGTGGGAAAATCCCACATGTTTCCAGCCAACACCAGTTAGGAATGGTTTCTTCGCCACATAGTGGACAAAACCATATAGGGTCGCATGTAAATTAAACCGGGGTAGTGGGCAATTATGTTTCATTGGGGGCCACGGAAATTCCGAATGCCTTTTGAGGACCTGGGAAATTCTGTCGTGTCTTGACTCTTAACCATTCGATTTGATTATAGAAAATGTAGGCTATAGCTGTAACTCTTAAGCATTTATAATTCAAATTCACTCCAAATGAATGTGAATAAAATAATCGAATTCGCATTACAACCCAAACATAGAAAAGTAGGCCTACTTAGTGGGAGGACGTCTCTGATGGGCTTGAACAAGTGCACTGAAGTCAGGTGTAACTCTGATGTGGCTATGCGCAGCACAGCCGACAGGTGTTCACCAATGAGACTGGATCTGTAGTACCGTCATCAAGGAGAAAGTTCTATGCCACTTGCTAAACATTCACCCTCCTCATGAAGATCACGCACGCGCACCATGAATTTTCACAATAAAAGCCCTTCTCCTTTTCCGATATTTACTGTAACTTCGTATAAGCAGTTTTTACATAAACGTTTTTAATCAATTAATCTTTTTTTAATCTTTTTTTTTCTTACTCGCGGGCCACTCAGAACCAGCCGGTCACATGTTGCCCGGGGGCCGTATGATGGGTCTGAGTTCAGACACTACAAACATGGCCTCGTTACCATTTCCGCCGAAGCCAAGACGGATGGTTTACCGGGTAAATTAGAACCTGTAGGCGTGGCTTATTTACCATTACGCCCACTTCCTATATAAACTGAATGGACTCTATGCACAACTCCACTACTTCCTGGACTTAGTGCTGCTCCTTTATTTCCTGTCTTACATTATTGGATAAACTGATTAATCCAGGTGTGTCTGACCATTGTGACTACTCAGACACCCCTGGATTAATCAGTTTGTCCAGTAATGTAAGACAGGAAATAAAGGAGCAGCACTAAGTCCAGGAAGTAGTGGAGTTGTGCATAGAGCCCATTCTTACCTGTGTTCGACAGATGTTTCATGAACCACCTCCAGAGTCTCTGAATAAACCACTTGTTGAACATTGACTCTCCGAGACGACAATACCGCAAAGGATCAAATTAGTTTGACATCATCCCTCCTCTTTTTTCCAACGCAGGCGGTCAATAAGGGAGCCAGCCAGACGGCCATCGGGCTCATATTCAGCTGTTATGCGTTCAGCAACATCATTGGTGCGCTGCTAATGGGGACATATACGTAGGTCAATTGAGCTCTTTGCGTCCATCTCATATTTAGGTTATTCTCTTCTATGATTGTATCACATATTCTTCTACCTGGTTCTCAGATTGTCCAGATTGGGGCAAAGTTCATGCTTGTGTCAGGCCTGTTTGTGTCAGGAGGATGCACTATCGTGTTTGGGTAAGTACCGAAGATGGGAGATTAAAGTCCTTTGGTTTGATGGTTGATTAGAATAGTATGGAGCCTGGGCGATGACATGGGAGTCATTTCTTTATAAAGTGATTAATAATTTGAACAAGCTCTTTACCCAGGGTGTTTTTCAACATGGAAACCCATAAAATCCAGAATTTTTTTTGCGATCAATGAGCATAGAGCTTGCCCGGAGCAACGCTAGCCTAAATGGCTTACCTTGCATTGGCAAGGGGCAATGTGAACGCTTCCAAATCTGCAATTGTTTAACCACTAACATTGCTAAAAATAGCACCAAATCTCTGCAGTAGCATGACTAGGGTTCCTACACATAAAACGAAGCATCAACAACATAGCGTACCGGGAGCTTATTAAAAAAATACTGTTTTACAAGTCCATGCCTTACCGAAATAAGATAATAGAGGCGCCAAGAGGGGCGATTGTTAATTGATTTTATTATGTTATTTACGGTAGCCTTTTACTTGGGAGCGCGCAATGATTTTTTCCAGCCGTTGTGGCGATGCTGGATTGTTTATGCTGTCGAGAGCTTGGAATAAACAAGTTCTGTAAGAACAATTATTGGAGTTAAGCAACATCCGAAAAGATGGAAGGAAATTTGCATATTTGGAGTTTGCGGTTCAATAGATCAGTGAAAGACACAAATGACACCTCTAGCTAAATGTAGTAACGAACCAGCTACAACCTTGTTTTCATCCGAACGAGCTGTCTTTAGCGAACGGTGAACTGCGTTTTGCGTTTTCCGTTTTGCACTTTGCAGACACGGTGCCTAAACTCGCAGCTGAAAGCCAACAGCTCATAGACGCCAATGATGGCTCGTTTGGATGAAATCAAGGTTGTAACTGGTTTTCTAGGTTACTACATTTAGCTAGAGGTGTCATTTTTTTCGCAACGATGTTTCACTGATGATCTTTTTAACCGCAAACTCAGAATCTGCCAAAATTCTTTCCATCTTTACGGAAGTAGTTCGGTGAGTGCTGCATGCAGCGCTCAACTATTGCTCTTCATAAGTTTTATTCTTTCTTTCTTTCTTTCTTTTTTATTATCTACAAACTTTGGGACCTACCTCCTTCCTAAATCTTTCACCTAGAGACTCCATTCAAATTTTAAAATATTCAGAATAGCTTCGCACGCTTCTTTTCAGAATTTTAAAATATTTTATACCTTTTCAGATGTTCTTTTAAAAAAAATTCTTTTTTTAACATGGGAGTCAATATGAGGACGGCAGAGCCATCCCCTGGTAATCTCCATATGTACAGGACCTTGTATCAAGCCGGGATGTACCAAACAGCTTTAAAAAAGCACTTTTTGAGGGGCAGCGACGCTAGGGAATAGGACAGTGGCGTGAAGGATAGCGGGGCGGAGCGCGCCTGGCCGCCGCCGGTGTGTGTTTGAACGACGGAAATAATAAGGGCGGTTGGTTTGTCACTGATTGGTTTATTTGGCACTTGAGGGTTTGAGAAAAGAGGGGCATGTTATCCCAATTTGATGATACTTTTTTGTACCATCTTTATAATGAGCGTTATTGTATATTTAATGCACCACACAACGTGGTGTTAGGTGTCCGGAGCCTAACCGTCACTTGGACGTGGACATTAAACACATCGCTGCTCAGACGGAGCTTCATCCTCCACACAAAACGGGGTGTTGATCCGGGTGTTGATCAGATCAGAACATCACATCAGAATATCAGATCAGAACATCACATCAGAACATCAGAACATCAGAACAGAACATCAGAACATCAGAACAGAACATCACATCAGAACATCAGAACAGAACATCAGAACATCAGAACATCAGATCAGAACATCAGATCAGAACATCACATCAGAACATCACATCAGAATATCAGATCAGAACATCACATCAGAACATCAGAACAGAACATCAGAACATCAGAACATCAGATCAGAACATCACATCAGAACATCACATCAGAACATCAGAACAGAACATCAGAACATCAGAACATCAGATCAGAGCATCAGATCAGAACATCAGATCAGAACATCAGAACATCAGATCAGAACATCAGAACAGAACATCAGATCAGAACATCAGAACATCAGAACATCAGAACAGAACATCAGAACAGAACATCAGATCAGAACATCAGAACAGAACATCAGATCAGAACATCAGAACAGAACATCAGAACAGAACATCAGATCAGAACATCAGAACAGAACATCAGAACAGAACATCAGATCAGAACATCAGAACAGAACATCAGAACAGAACATCAGAACAGAACATCAGATCAGAACATCAGATCAGAACATCAGATCAGAGCATCAGAACATCAGATCAGAACATCAGATCAGAACATCAGATCAGAACATCAGATCAGAACATCAGATCAGAGACATCAGATCAGAACATCAGATCAGAACATCAGATCAAAACATCAGATCAGAACATCAGATCAGAGCATCAGAGAAGATCATCAGATCAAAGGTGTGAGGGGGTAGGTCGGGGGTTGAATAAGTTGAATAAGTGTTATTGTCTGAGAGAGGGGACAATGTAGAGAGTATAGGGATGACAGTCTGGGAGGAAGGGTCGTGTTGAAGGAAAACGTTTACTTGAGTCATGTTGCCGATTGTAGTCGTTCAGATGTGGTTTGGTGTTGGCAGTGAATCATCTTGATTATCCCTCTTGTTACAGATTCCTTGACAGAGCTCCCTCGGGGACTGTGTTCATCGCTCTCTGCTTCATTGTGCGGAGCATCGACGCCATTGGCTTCGCTGCTGCCGCAACCTCTTCCATCGCATTGGCATCTAAAGTCTTTCCAAACAATGTAGCGACTATCTTGGTAGGTCTGGCCTGCCCTGATGTCACTGGCATGTAGGTGAGGTGTGTGGGTCACTGAAAAAGCGCATGATGCCTTGTTTTGCCTCACCCATATTTGCCATAAAAGTTAACAAACTGCTGGCCGTCATGCTTACATTGTGCTACAGTAGAAACAATTCCAATGTACAAGCCTTCTTTCCATCTGTCGTATCGTCCCGACCAGGGTAGTTTGGAGATGTTCACCGGACTGGGTCTCATTCTGGGGCCACCTTTAGGAGGCTGGCTGTACCAGGCTTATGGATACGAGCTTCCCTTCCTTGTTCTGGGCTGTATCCTACTGTTGATGGTTCCGTTCAACATCATCGTCTTGCCCAGCTGCAGTAGGCCTTCATCGATTTCCGTACATAAAGATAAAAAGGACTTCCTGGGGTAATAACTAATCATGTCAATGCTTTGTCATGCTTTTCTTTTGTCACACAGCTGCGGAGCCCTCTGAGAAATCCTTTTTGCAATTGCTGAAACTCCCCAAAGTATTGCTCATCTGCTTCTTCATGTTCAGCTTAAGCTCAGGCCTGGGCTTCCTGGACACTACCTTGTCCCTGCACGCGATTGAGAAGGTAAAATATACAACCAAGTGTTACAATGTTCTAGATGGTTTGTTATGTTTAAAAAAAGAATGGAAATGACAGTCTCTCTGTGTTAAAGAACAAATACAAATCTCTGGGCCAGGGGGTTGGGGGGGTCTGTGATTGTTTGTCACGTTATTTTAAATTAATATCCCAAAGTAATAATCCCTCTCTCTATCTAGTTCGGTCTTACTCCGGGCTATGTGGGCCTCCTCTTCCTGGGGGTCTCATTACCTTACGGTCTGAGCTCGCCAGTTTTCGGTTTCTTTGCTGACAAATATCCTGTGAGTCTGAAGTGGGGTCGTAATTGGGGTCAATTACCTCAATACCATTCTAATCGACTCCGATTGGTCGTTCTTTCAGACCTCAAGACGTTGGTTCTTGATTCTCGGTGGCCTTCTCTCAGGGCTCTGTTTCTGTTTTCTTGGTCCAGCGCCGTTTCTCCACATTACCAGGTGTGCTGAGTGCATGATCAAATGATTGTGATTGGTCAAACCCTCCTCCCTGGGTAAGTGAGGTGACGTTCCCTCTCTTGTTCTGTGTTCCTCGTGGTAGCCAGCTGTGGTTGTTGGTCTTCATGCTGTGCGTGATTGGCTTTGGTTTGGGCCTTAGTCTCATGCCTAGCTTACCAGAGATCATTGCCGCGGCACAGTGAGTAACTTCAGGGTTACATCTGCCATATTCCCCTAGCCTTTGTAGAGTCTGAATATTATCCTAAAATAACATATTACTTATTTTTAATTTCCAATATTCTTCTTGGGGGACAGTGAACAGGGCTTTGAAGATGGACTTAGCACTCTGGGAATGGTGTCTGGACTGTTTGGGGCCTGTTGGTCCATGGGGTAAGTCCGAGGGAGTTTAGCCTATTGGTTGATTATCAGATAATCCGTCAGCCCCACGGTACACATGCTGCTTGAAAGCTTCCTCACAGTAAACACAATGAATTCATTTATTGCAATGCCGCCCGTTCAGTTAGCATAAATTTGGGTAAATATTAAATGATAACCACTTCAATAAACTATTGTTATCCATACTGGATCAACTGAAGATAACACCATGTGTTTCATGTTTTAACTGCCCTTTGGTACTTTTCAACCAACATTTATTCCTGCACTTCCTTCAGGGCATTTTTGTGCTCAAAATAAGCACTTTTTCTTCTTCTACAAAGGATGTTTTATGGACCCGTGATGGGTGGTGTTCTCACTCAACATCTAACCTTTGAGTGGGCTGCAACTATCCAAGGAGGGCTTTCAGTTCTGGCTGTAAGTTGAATCATCTTGTTCAGGTACTCTTGTTAGTTCTCTTCAGCGACCTACCTCAAAATACATGCATGTTAGGGTGCTTAGCATTTTAGGGTACAAAGCATATTAGGGTACTTATGCCTTATCTTTTCCACAGGCCACACTACTTGGATTGTATTATCAATATGAACATTTAAAAGAAGCGCAGGTAATCTCACTCAAACAGATTCCTAAACCCTAGATATTACGTCCGCAACCCGAGTTTATTAGGTCCTAAACCCTAGTTTTATTCATCCTAACTAGATCAAAATGTATTTGTTGCATTCTTGATTGATTATTTTGATTTATATTTATTCACAGTCTGAAGGCCAAAAACTATGTGAAAGCCAGTCTGTTGGTGAAAGTAAATGTGCTTTTGTTTTGTTTCAAAGTATTGCAAAGGAAACTGGAAATAGTTTTGTGGGAGAAGGAGTGAATCTTTTGGCCTAAGCAATCGGTCCTTACAAGCAGGTAAAGAAGACGCTGCCTGAGGTATATTGTCCAGAGATTGTTATGATTGACATAAATCTGTAAGCTGCATTAAACACTTTTTATTTTTTAATTTAGTTGGGAAGTGTGTCGCACAGGTAACTGGAAACGATAGCCCAGGGGAAACTGCTGAAGGCCACCGTGATGTGGGGTTAGATGACACTGTGATGTGGGGTTAGATGACACTGTGATGTGGGGTTAGATGACACTGTGATGTGGGGTTAGATGACACTGTGATGTGGGGTTAGATGACACTGTGATGTGGGGTTAGATGACACTGTGATGTGGGGTTAGATGACACTGTGATGTGGGGTTAGATGACACTGTGATGTGGGGTTAGATGACACTGTGATGTGGGGTTAGATGACACTGTGATGTGGGGTTAGATGACACTGTGATGTGGGGTTAGATGAACTGGCCCACCAGAACCCCATGCCCACTAAGCTTCAGAGAGTGGTGGTGGTTTACCAGACAGTTTGATCCTTCATGTATGAGCCAGGCTTAGCAAAATTATGTAAAAAAAAAATGACCCATGTGATTGTATTCCAGTTCCAACCTACTTCTGTTTGTAAATTGGAAATTAAAACTCAAATTACAGAAGTTTATGGCGCATTTGAAGTCCCTTGGCCTTCCTTTTGTACATTTAAACCATAAGAACATTTTTGTCAGAAACATTTTGTTCTGTATATGATTAAGAATATAGCCTTTTATTGAGGACTCGAGGAACAGTCATTAAAAAGATGGTTCTAGGACTGAATAACCTTAATAATGCTTTGCATTAAATAAGCTCATGAAACAATTGATCAATCAATTGTCCTAATTCATACGGCAACATCAATAGCAAATAGCTGATAGATGTTTTTGGTGTAGTGGAAACAAGGTTAAATAGTCGCTGGAATTAGCAGCTTCCACTCAAGCCAAAAAAAGCTTTATGGGCCCCTAAATGCAACAGAGGGCAGTATTCCACAAGGAGACATCTTTGCTATCATCGTCGAACCAGTCAATGCCAGCAATGGCTAACCTTTAGCGTCAATAACAAATCCTTTGTCTCTTCTACTGTAGCGATCACATTGGATTCATGGTCACAAATAATGGAGAAGATACCTGGACTTAAATAACATCCCATAAGCAAAAGGGGGTTGTTTTGGATGTTTGTGGACATTGCAATTTTGATCAGTACTATATAAAGTCAACTTAAACTATCACTCCAGTCATTAAAATATCTGTCTGCAACTTACTTTAGTTAAATGAGACAAAGACAAAGTCTTCCTCATCCTCAGAGAGAGAGGTAGGCATAACGGACAGCAATAACGAAAAGGGTGTTCGGTTTTGGATGTTTGTGGACATTGCAATTTTGATCAGTACTATATAAAGTCAACTTAAACTATCACTCCAGTCATTAAAATATCTGTCTGCAACTTACTTTAGTTAAATGAGACAAAGACAAAGTCTTCCTCATCCTCAGAGAGAGAGGTAGGCATAACGGACAGCAATAACGAAAAGGGTGTTCGGACAAGAAAAAGAAAAAGGATGACGAGACAAGAAAAAGTGACTCCTCGATTTGAAGTAGAAAGTTTGAAAAAATAGGCTATTCTGGAAAAGGCCAATATGTCAGTTTTTGCTGATATGCTGATTGCTGTTTTCCACTTTTCCTCTTTAAGTTTTTTGTAAAAACAAATTTATTTTGTAACTTCCACAATTGTGAAAACCAACAACTGAATGACGAAACTAATTGGGCAGATAAGGCCAGAGTGAGCGCCCTAATTGGACGCCTATACACATGGACTGCGGGCCTCCTCCCTGCTCACACTGCCTACTAGGTGCCATTGTGCGGTCCTCCCAGCTCACACGGCCCACCGGATCCACGCTGCAGGTCTACTGGACGGGTTAGTCTGCAGGGTTCGGGTTTAATCTTGCAGCTCTGGAATGTAATTTTCACCATTCATGATTTTAACACGTGAGCAGAAAATACAATCCAACGTTCGACATGGCAGCCGATGAACTCACTGAACTCAAAGAGACAGGTTGGTGATTTACTTAGCCAAATAATATCGGTGAAGTAAATACTTGAAGAAATATGCCTATTTTCCACGTAAATGTATTGAGCCAAATACATACAAAATGAGTTAAAAATATTGTGTTTGTTTAGTTATCCTACAGGATTGATTTGAAGCTATACAGTATGTTTTCATATGACAGAGAACATTACTGAAGATGAACCAACAAGGTCTCCGCCGCGGGGGATGTCTCGCACACAGATCTTCACTTTAATATCCGTGGCTTCTGTCAACTTTGGCTCAATGATCTGCTATTCGATACTTGCACCATTCTTCCCCCACGAGGTGAGCTTTGGAGCTTCACCCATATACAGTAAAAACCTTGAAGCACTTAACACATTGTCCAACATGGCATTCGAATATCAAAACAGACTTTGAGTAAAATAACTGTTAAAAAAATATTTGAGCAGGTAGGCCTAAGCCAAGCATCCCTTAGGTTCGGAGACCCACTAAATAATCATGGCTCTATCCAAACACAGGCGCTACAGAAGGGCGCCAGCCAGACTGTGGTCGGTCTCATATTTGGCTGCTATGCGCTCAGCAACTTCATTGGCTCACTGATAATGGGAAGATATGTAAGTAAATGACACTGTTAATCCGTTCACACGATGTTTATTCTCTTATGATTATATTACCTATAATAATTATTCTACCTGGTCCTCAGATTGTCCAGATTGGTGCAAAACTCATGCTTGTGTCAGGCCTGTTTGTGTCAGGAGGATGCACTATCATGTTTGGGTAAGTTGCAGAAAATGGGAGCTTGGAGTGTTTGGTTTTCAGGTTTTTTCAAGTTGGTTTTCAGGCATTCAGAATAGAAACAGAATAGAAAAAAGAGAGTATAAAATAAAACAACACACATTTTCTTTAATTTCGAGAGAAAACATTTGAAAATCAAACAATTAATAATCATACATATTCATAACATATTCATTTGTCTAATCAACAAAGCCTGGTTTTCCCCTAATAACTTCTTCTTCTTCTCATTATGTAAGAGAGAATGGCTCAAGTGAGAACAAGTTCTGGTTATTAAAGCAGCAGGTATGGGTGTACTGTCACTACCAAGGCCTCCAGTTAGGCTGTGGACGTCTTTAGGGTCAGAGGTTGGTCACTCACCCTAACCACGGCACTATCCTGACCCCCATTAGCCGTATAGTCAAATGTGACATCGCAGACATAAAGATCCATCAAGGTATGACATCTCCAGAGACTGAGATATGCAGTGAAAGCCGCCCTTCATTCATGTACCTCAGAGGGCAGGTCGAGGGATCCGTGGACAAGTGAGCAGTGGGATGGAGGTGGGTGCAGGGGCTAACATTGAAGGCACAAATCCCCAAAGATTTGAACTTGATACGGCAATCTAGAGTCGTGTTGGAGAGACGTTATCTGCAAATGTTCATCCACTTCTCTTTGAAAAAGTTCAAGCAGTCATCCAAGACCACGGTCAGGGTTAGGGACAGGGCTATGGGACAGGAGGACAGGAGGAGGTTGAGGTTCGAGCAACCTCCTCTACAATGACTCTTCCCTCTCTTGGAATGAACAGATTCCTTGACAGAGCTCCCCCAGGGGCCGTGTTCATCTCCCTCTGCTTCATTGTGAGGAGTGTCGACGCCTTGGGCTTCGCTGCGGCCTTCACCTCTTCTACTGCATTAGCATCGAAAGTCTTCCCACACAATGTAGCGACCATTCTGGTAGGTCTGGCCTGCCCTGATGGCACTGGTATGTGGGGACGTATGTGCTTGGTCATGGCGAGAACTAATTATTCTCGTCTTTTTTTGTTTGCTACCTACACATCTCACATATTTTTTTGTTTTTTTTTCTCCGTTCCAGGGTAGTTTGCAGATATTCACCGGACTGGGTCTCATTCTGGGGCCTCCTTTAGGAGGCTGGCTGTACCAGGCCGCTGGGTACGAGCTTCCCTTCCTTGTTCTGGGCTGTATCCTACTGCTGATGGTTCCGTTCAACATGATCGTCATGCCCAGCTGTGGTACGGGTTCAGCGATTCCAGTGCGAGATATGACTTATCCAATAGGTTCCCTTTTAAGTACATTAAGATTGTTAGTCCTCCTGTCGTTCTGGCTGCACTATGACTGCGTTATCAGCCTGCTACAATATAAACAAATCATATTATACCTGATCCTTAATACATCTACGCTGTGCTTCTGTTTTGTGTGGAACAGACGCAGACCCTTCTGAGGACTCCTTCATCCAATTACTGAGACTCCCAAAAGTATTGCTGCTCTGCTTCTCCATCTTCACCTTTAGCTCAGGGCTGGGATTCCTGGACACGACCTTATCCTTATTCGCGATGGACAAGGTAACTGATCATTTTTTTGCAATGATGTGATGCTGAGGATACGTTTATAAAATAGTAGTGGCCGCTTTCTATGCTCTAGAACATCAAAAGAATTCTACATTTGTATCTAAAACTTAAAAATGCCAATAATGTGAAATGTTCCGCTCTCTCTCTCTCTCTCTCGTGTGTCCAGTTCCATCTCAGTCCCAGTCATGTGGGACTCATCTTCCTGGCCTTCTCCTTACCTTACTGTCTGAGCTCGCCCCTTCTGGGTTTCTTTGCTGATAAGTATCCTGTGAGTCTCAAGTACGCATCATGATTTCACAAAACATCTACCTGTTCAGTCCCACAACTCCTGGACTGGAGAACGTTGCACACAAAGTGATGTAGGATTAGGCTCTGAGAGTTGATAACGACTACTAGACCAGGACAACTGATGCCCTGAAGGGTCAGGCCTTGCCTGGACCTCCCCTTAACCCCTCTACCCGCTGCTGTCTGTCGTTTCAGGATGTGAGGGGCTGGTTCCTGGTGTCTGGCGGTCTTCTCATGGCACTCGGCTTCTGTTTTCTTGGTCCTGCTCCATTCTTTCAGCTGCCCAGGTGTGCTGGATGTGATGTATAACTATTAACATAGGACACACTCTTGTTCCTGAGTGAGAGGAGTGATGTTTCCTGTGTTGTTCTGGGTCCCTCCTGGTAGCCAGCTGTGGCTGACCATCTCCATGCTGTCTGTGAACGGCTTCGGGACCGGTATTGGTATCACGCCTATTTTACCAGAAGTCATCACCTCTGCATAGTGAGTCACTCTGCCATATTCAGTGTTAGAAGTGAGTGTTAGAATGATATGATATATTATTGATTCACTTTTTTTTTCTTGGGGGATAGTGAGCAGGGTTTCGTAAATGGACTTGGCACTCTGGGAATGGTGTCTGGACTGTTTGGGGCCTGTTGGTCCATGGGGTAAGTGAGCCTAATCTATTGGTTTTACATCAAATACTGTGTCAGTCGCACACTGTGCTCACGGTAAATACATTAAATGAACTGAGCATCATACCTGCTCTATATACAGTATGTCCAGTTAACATGAATTAAGATAAATACTTCAATACGTTCAATTATAACATAAGTGTTGTTGATTCCACACTGGAATGGCTGAGGAAAAAACCTCGGGTCATGTTTCAACTGAAATTATCCGCTAGTCGTGAGTTACTCTATTCTGTTGAAATTGTATGTAAAAAAAACCCCTACTTTTTAAAATGGTGGTTCATGTCGAGCTAAAGTTTAATTGAACCTGTTTCTGCAAATAAGACTGTGTTGTTGAACTGTTCTTCTTCTGTTTAAAGGATGTTGTATGGACCGATGATGGGGGGCCTCCTCACACAGCATCTAACGTTTGAGTGGGCAGCATTTATCCAAGGAGGGCTCTCAGGTCTGGCTGTAAGTTGAATTATATCGTTGAGGGACTTGTTCTCCCCTTCTTCCTACCGCAGAATACATGCTAGGGAACATAGCATGTACTTAGTATGTCAGTCTTCTTAGTACGCTAGAGTACCTAGCATGTAGGATACTACTTAGCCTGTGTAGGTTCGATGGAATTTAGGGTACTATGCATGTTAGGGGACTTAGCATGAAGGGTACCTGATGCTAAGACAACTAAGATAGCATTTTAAAATAAAATAGGACAAGGATAATACTATCCCAGGTCATATAAACATATAGTGAACATGTGACACTGTTCCCTTCTTCCTGCATGGTTTCAAACAAAATGGCATGGAACACAGTACATGAGTTCACGTAGTTCAATATACATATCAATAAATAAATAGATCTCTGCCTTATCTTTTTCACAGGCCACCCTTCTTGGTTTGTATTATCTCACTGAAAGACTGAAGAAGCCCAGGTAATCTCACTCATGTTTGTACCTCACCTAGATGTCCTGACTGTAGATGGATTTATTCACAGTGGTGAATGCTCACCTGGTCAGGGTCAAATTTCAATTTAAATCATGAATTTACACTTATTAAAACAATCGTTTAATAAAGTTAATCTCTACATAACCTGAATGTCTACCTCATTTTATCAGCAGCATATATGCAGCCTGTATTGAAGAGTTCTTGCCCTTTAGACAACTGAATTTGGGGATGTTGTATGTGTTGTATATAATAACACTTAGGTAACACTTGACTTGTTTTAAAGTGATGCACAGGAGAATGGAACGACGACTACAGGGGAAGAAAACCACTCTGTTGGCCTGACGGGCAGCTTCTGCTTACATCAGTAACATTAATAGTCGTTAATATAAATGTTGTTATGTTGTTACTTTTCATGATTTGAGAATATAACTGACATGCTTTATAAAGGGATTACAGCAAATATAAATAGGGATAATGCAGACCTATGTCATTGTATTTAATTTAATCATTTATATTTATTTTTAATATTCATAATACAGTATTTTTTTAACACTTATTCTGTCATTAAGATGTGAAATATAATAAATATATGCAACGGTCACGTTGAAATAATAATTGCATTGCAAACATTCATTGTGCTTTAATTCCTGAAGAATGAATTGTAATTTGAAGAACGGGGGTTTGTGTTTGCTAGACCTATTGCCTGCTGGAGGCAGACACCTACATATCATCAAAAATTCCTGAGGGGAACGAAGACCTATTGAGCAGCAGACAAACCTCCGTCATGAATAAGCTGGTTGTCTCTGGACCCCATGATTTGAATCCACAGGGAACGTACGATGATTGGAAATAGTTAAACGATCATTCAACCATAGACTGAGGGAATGAGAACATGTACAATGAATGCAAACGCAATATATGTCACCCCTAGAACACATGACAGACAAATTAAGACATTCAAGAAGGAAAAATGGGGAAAACTCAGGCCGAGTCCTCATGTGCAACTGTTTACTGACTGAGCCTACAGCTCGAGGCCTAGACACTGTTGCCGAGCACACCAGACAAACAGGGAATCACACCAAACCACTTAATGAGAGTACAAATATATGATTTCATACCACTACACACTAAAGGTACTATGAGGCCTGCTATGAACTCATTCCATAGGAATCATTCTTGCTACTGCTAAGTGTTTGCCCCGTAAAGTGTCAACTGTGTGAATGACATTAATCTCCCATTAGATGAACAACTAGGTGGACTTTTTCTGGATTTTTTTTCCACATTTAACATTTTGGCGTATGCATTTTAGTTTGGGTAATTATTAAGCTGTCAGAAGGGAAGACGATAACCAACATTTCAAATCTTTTATTTAAAACTCTTTGGTTTAAGATTAGGCTGAAGGTAAACGGAAGAGAAGTACATTGGAATGCAAACATTTTAGCTTTGTTGGAA
The DNA here is from genome assembly GCA_900291075.1 of Melanogrammus aeglefinus. Classification (NCBI taxonomy): domain Eukaryota; kingdom Metazoa; phylum Chordata; class Actinopteri; order Gadiformes; family Gadidae; genus Melanogrammus; species Melanogrammus aeglefinus. Next base: position 172,253 of record OLKM01001078.1, read on the forward strand.
ACAAATATACTCTGAACTAGAAATCTCTACACGCGACAGACACACTATCGATGCTCTCTGTATAGGAGTCTGTTTTAGTTACTTTACAACGTTTCATGTTAGAAAGTGTCAAGACCAAGCTCAGAATTCAACCTTAAAAATGTAATAAAAACTGACTAATCCATTTGCTTGCAATGATAAACAAATACATACATACACATTTCACAATCACCTGGATTGTTGGATGCTAAACGGTAAGACAACACTTATTGACCTAAAAAACAACAGTACTTCCAGCAGCCTTTCCACGGCTACGCGTCCGACTCAAAGGCCCCGTTGGCCCGGCCCCGGGGCCTCTCCGGCAGCGGCCTGGCTCGCCGGCCAGAAGGCCCGGATGCTTCCGGATCTGACGACGCGGAGGGCGGGGGGGCGGCGTGCCGCTTCACTTTCTTCTTCCTCGGAGCTCTTCTGAAGAGAGAAAAGACGATGGTCAGGACTCCGACCTCAGGACTCTAAGTTACACAGGACAATTGTTAAATATAGCTGCGAGCAGCAATGTGGGGGTCAAGCAGAATAGGACTCCATAAACAAATGCTGGTGGACAGACAGATGATCGTAGGTGGCTACATGATGACGTCTCAGTTATTTCACCTACAATGAAAGCTATTTGCAAATGGTTGTCACAAAGAAAGTACATTGAAGTTGCGTTCTAAGGGCCGGAATAGACTTGCTGCTTACAACACCCCCCTAGGCGTTAATGATGGCCTATTATTTGGGCATCATCAGAATAGGGTCATAAAGACTATGAGTCGCAAGTTTGGTGTTGGATACATGAAGGCCCTTGCAGAAGATATGAGCTTCACTTTCCTGTATGACGTGCCCCCCTTGACAGGCGTCAAAGGTCATACAATTGTTTTGTGATTATTGGATGAATGGGTCAAAAGTAATAAACATGAATGCATGTCCAACTTTGACCTGTTGGTGGCGCTAGAGCTAGCGACCATAAATTTGCCGTGAGGGATTATGGGACTGTCCTGAATCAGTGTGCCAAACATCACAACTTTTGACCATGGCGTTCTATGGGCTGCCATAGACTCACATGACACAATATATTAATATATATATAAGTAAAATAAAAATATATATATATATAAATAATAATAAGTATATAGTAGATAAAACGTTAGAAATAACAACGGTTGTCTCACAGCTTCGCTGCTTGACCCCCAAATACTAGTTTAGATTCATCATCTCGTATACAAAGCTCATCTAGCAAAGTTCTATGACGTGTTTATATTTGATATTATATACATCAAGGTAAAAACTTCACACTACTGCATTAGCCCAAATTGGTTAGCATGTATTGCTAACATGTGCTTAGCCAACCCAGGAGCAGCAGAACTTACTTGGTGCTGGTCAGTTCTGGCTCTGTGTCCTGCTCAGAAAGAAAGCGGAGCTCTCCAGAAGAAACTGATGGCAGCTGACACCTGTGGTGGAGAGAGACAGACGGATGGATGGGATGGGGAGAGAGAAGGAGGAAGAGAGAGGGAGAGAGAGGAATAGATATATTAGCCCGACCGCACCAAGAGATGCGGAAGACAGTTTACATCAAAAACACACACGAAATAATGGTCCTGGCCATGTTAAGATTACATGTGGATATAAAAAAGTACTGATAACTTAGCATTAGACTGATGGATCGATAGAGATAAGCTACAGTTGTAGAGGAGACAAACAGAGTACTATCTCTGTACTAGCATCACATCTGGCCTGGCAGTAAAACCACAACATCAGCACCCCGACCCAGCCCCCCTGACCTTGGTTGGCGTTGCCCTTTCACCCCCGGGGCCATCGGACCCAGTGGCAAGTGGCGTTTCAAGGGCGTCCAGATCTTCGTTGTACTCTCCTGCAGGTTGAGCATGGGAATGCAATCAGCCACAATGACAAATGGGCGCCCTCGGTAAACTGGCAGGCTATTGCTTTTGGGGATTTATGGCTCTGTGTCGGTGCTTCTGTTTGGGGGCCTCGGCGCGACATGGAGACAGACGTTATTAAGAACAAAACGCTTCCGGTCAAAAGGTTAGGGTCACTTAGAAATGTTCCTTTTAAATGAAGATAGAATTCAATCCAATCAGAAATACGGTCTGTAGACATTGTTAGTGTGGTAAATGACTAGGTGTACAGAGGCCCATTTCCAGCAACAATCACTCCTGCGCTAATGGTTGTTTAGCCTAAATAGTGTGTGAAAAGGCTAACGTGTTAGCACAGCTGAAAAATGTTGAATAAAAGTGTGAGTTTTCATGGAAAACAGGAAATTGTCTGGGTGATCCAAACTTTTCAACGGTAGTGCACATGTTATATGGACGCACCTCTCATCTGGCAGCGTACGTCGCCGGGAAGTATCCCCGCTGCCCATTGGCCAGACATCCGAACCACCAGTTGTGGTTGTCTCTTTGTAGAGCACTTGGATGACCGTCGCCTCTCTGGAGGGTCAGTTCATCCGAGCGGTCGGCGGTGTAGTCGTACAGCGAGACCAACCTGCGGAGCAGGGGGGGACAGAAAAGGAGAACTGAATACAGAGAAGTCTGGGAATGGAAAGTTCAACTCAACAAAAACAAGACAAGGGTCGTACAGTGGGTGACCTGCTGCCGAGTCCCTCTTCCAGGCGGGGTCCAGAAGAGACGGGGCGGCTCTGCGAAGAAAGAGGGTGGATGTAAGCCCTTTCAGCTAACATTTCTCCACAGAAAAGGAAACCCGTAAGGCTTGGATTACAAATAATTACAATACGTAACAAATGCAAACCCTTATAGGTGGGATTACCAAATAAACCGATCACATTGTAACGCCGGCTCAGCGTCGTTTAGCTTCTTAAATCCCCGGCAGCACTGCTTCTGCTGCAGGTTTCCACTTAAACACACTTTTAAGTTAGGGTTATTATTATCAATCTACAATTCAAATACATCAAATCCTGATGTATTTAATCCATTATTGTTTAAAGGTGGAGTGGTGTTCATTTAGTGGCATCTGGTGAACGAGCTTGGCAGTCCGTTCAATTGGGTCGCAGTCTGCAACCCTCAACGCTAGAGGCCACTAAAGCCCTTCATCGTCCATCATCTCAGGATATATACACCGTAACCGTCTGTAGCGACCCAGCGCCCTTTCAAGCGACGGCCCACTGGACTGAAGCCCCCTGAAAACGCAGCAAGAAAACAAACGAGACAGGGGTTAGACCGGCACCAATCTAACTGCTTATTTTCATGCTGGCCACCTACGGATGAGGGTGGAGACAACGAGTGGGCTCTGGCATCTGTGAAGAGCACAAATGCCAACCGCTTCGCTTGAGTACCCAATTCGTTTGAGGTGTAAGCTAACGTGTCGGCTCTGGTTAATGGAACTCTGGCATTGGCCAACTGGCATGCTATTATTCCCCCACAGTGATCCACGCCCCCGCTTCACACAGGCGAAAAGTGGGGAAAGGCATTATGGATAGTCAAGTAGGTGTGAGTGCACGAGGGCGGGAAGTTGTATGCGATCGTGAGGGAATGAAGGTGTGAGACACGAGGTTGTTGGGAGACCCACGGGTGCTGGCAGCTGAGAGACGCCGCCTGGGGATGAGGTGTTCTGCCAGGGCCCCGGAGAAGATGCAAGCTTGGAGTGGGGGAGACAAGCAGCGGACGGAGGCCGGCAGAGAGGAACCCAGGCCCGTCTGGAAGGGAGGCGAGAGGTGGAGGGAATAAGGGGAGGGAGAGGAGAAAGGAAGAAAAGAGAGAGAGTGGTGAAGCCTGAACCTTATCACCTGACGATGGCTTCTACACGCTTGTTGTAGCTGAGGGATAAAGTACCGACTGACACTTACGGGCATTGGAACAAAATGTAAAAACTAATCATATTCAATATTATAGTGTCGGAATGAAAC
>OLKM01001079.1:0-5000 GCA_900291075.1 Melanogrammus aeglefinus
CTCTAAGAAAGACGCACTCTGACATTGTTTTGTTTTCTAACGTTTTCTATTGTTGCGTTGTTTTCTATACTGCACGGAGCACTTCAGTAACCAACTGAGCATTACCAATACAGTTGACTTGACCTTCTCAGCAGGAAGGCATGAGGCACGCTAATTGTTGCTGTTTGAAAGGTTCCAATCCAATTAGGAACGTGCCAGAGGTTGACCGTACACACAGATATCATGATCATAATGAACTCAAGACAGTCATGAAAAAAATGTCAATAGCTTAATGATCTGCGGTGAAGTAGAAAAAGAGTGGAAATTCACTCCGAAAGTGGAGTATGGCTTTGTTCACGAGCGACACATTCGTGGACAATCGTGGTTATTATTTTCAGTTCCTCTCCAGCAAGTCCAGGACTCTGCGAGTGAAGGAGGCCAACTTCGTGCCAAATCACAAGTACTACGCTACACTCCCTGCAAGCATTCGTGCCAAATCTTAACACAACACCGCAGTGTGTGTGGTGTGTCGTGTGTGCTATGTGTGTGTATACATACATGTTGATGTGTATGTGTGTGTGTGTGTGTGTGTGTGTGTGTGTGTGTGTGTGTGTGTGTGTGTGTGTGTGTGTGTGTGCGTGTGCGTGTGCGCGCGCCCGTCTGCCTGTGTGGCGCGTGCTCGCGTTTGTCATGCATGTGCAGGCGCGCAGCAGCATTAGCATTCTCAGCGCCGGCGTGTCGCTCCCCTCCTCATTTGTAGCTCCTCTGCGCCTCCTCCTTCTAGCAGGAGCCAGGGCCTGTAAGCCTCTCCGCTCCAGCCGTGGCAGCTGATGTATGAGGAGCGTTTAGGACTGAAGCCTCCAGCAGAGGTCCAACGTGTGGCAGGTCGGCCCCTGGTGGTGGCTGGAGGCACTGCAGGCACCTCGTCTGCAATCGTCTCCGCTAAGAAACACGATAGATCGTTTAAAATGAAACGATTTGAAAAACTGTTTGGTAGTTTTATGGCTTTGAAATAGGGAGACGGTGGTGAAATAGTGGTAACAGGGGTGAAATCGTCAGACTATTGTGAAAAGTGGGACAGTGGTGAAATAGTGAGATGGTTGTGAGATCGTGGGGACAGTGGCGAGGTAGTGAGACATTGGTGATAGAGTGAAACAGTGGTGAAATAGTGAGACGGTTGTGAGATGAAGACAGTGGCGAGGTAGTGAGACATTGGTGATAGAGTGAAACAGTGGTGAAATAATTGGTGAGATGTTGAGTTTGCCTCTTGCCTCTTGCACGCTCTTAAAAAGAGTGACCAAGCCGACACCTGTGGGCCGTCTTACGAGTGTGGCAGCCTTTAATAATAAAATCTTTATTTTCCATAACACACTTAGTAGAAAGAGTGGGCTTTCCTCAGTGATGAGGGCTCTCCAGGTCCCCTTTGTTTCCTGAGAGGCCTTTCATATCAGCATCCCTGTCACTACTTCAGACGGCGCTCTTCAAACCACATCTCTGAGCAGAGAAAGGCTGGGAGCGTTCGCAGCATCGCTCCCTGACGTGCTCAAACGTCTCCAGTCAAGACGAATCAATTTCATTTGTTTAGCCTTTAATCACACCAACGCTCCCACAGGCCTGCACGTGTTATACAACAACAACATCAGCTTCCCACCCCCCTCCCCCTGGCTTGCCGTCCACGCGGAGAAGGACGGCAAGCCAGGGGTCCGGGGCACGTGTTATACAACAACAACATCAGGTTGCCATGTTGGGCGTCTGCTGGTGAACGGTAGCAGCAGACGTTGTCCGAAAAGAGGGAAGGAGTCATAATATCCGTGGTGGTGGGGGTGGAGATGGGCTGGCTGGGGAGTCCGCTGGGGGCTGACAGATGGGGGGGGCCGACAGTTTGGGAGGTTTTGAGGGCACAGGCGGTACAGCTAGCGAGAGAATGGGCCTGTGATTAGTATCCAATACCGTGTGAAGGGTGTGTGTGTGTGTGTGTGTGTGTGTGTGTGTGTGTGTGTGTGTGTGTGTGTGTGTGTGTGTGTGTGTGTGTGTGTGTGTGTGTGTGTGTGCTCTCAACTGTTGGGTCCTGCAACACAATAACTCCCATTTACCTTCACAGAATTCACACACACACACACACACACACACACACACACACACACACACACACACACACACACACACACACACACACACACACACACACACACACACACACACACACACACACACACAAATACACACAGATGTGCGTGTGTCTCCAGGTGTACAGACAGACAGAAAGGCAGTGAGACAGATAGACAGACAGGGTATATCAGATATGCTGAACAGGACAGACACAGAGACAGTCAGATATAACAGACAGACATACAGACAGACAGAAAGGACATGAGACAAGACAGATAGACATCCATTAAGACAGGCAAGGAGACAGACAGACATGACATGACAGATAAAAAAGACAGGACAGACAGATACAGATAGATATGACAGAGAGACAGGACAGACAGATACACACACACACACACACACACACACACACACACACACACACACACACACACACACACACACACACACACACACACACACACACACACACACACACACACACACACACACACACACACACACACACACACTACCCTGTGCTGCCACACACACACACACACACACACACACACACACACACTACCCTGTGCTGCGGTGTGTGATTGGGTAGGCCTACTGTGATATACCATGGAATGGACCGGGCGTGCGGACGGACCCATTCAATAACACTTGAACCCGGGGGGCTGAAGGGGCCGTGCGGACCACCGGGGTCTCTCCGGGGGCCGCGGAGAACCTCTCCATCAGTTGGCCTCGCCGCGGGACAGCCAGGGAGGGTCAGCACGTTCTCCGCTGAGCCTGAGGAATGTGTGGTCGGGCGCCGCTTAATCACCGGCCAGAGCCCCGCCGGTCCGCCAACCCCCCTGCCAGCGCCCCACGCCCCACTGCCCCTGGCTCCCCCCAGTCCCTGGCCCCCAGTCTGTCGCTGGCTGCTTCTAGCTGGGGCCCAACAGGTGATCAGTGAACAGGCGATCGGTGAACAGGCGATCGGTGAACAGGCGATCGGTGAACAGGCGATCGGTGAACAGGCGATCGGTGAACAGGCGATCGGTGAACAGGTGATCGGTGAGTTGCTGTCAACACAACAGCACAGGAACCCCAGAACAACCCCCGCACAGGGATAGACAGGGGGGGTGGGGGGGCCGGGGGACCGGGAGACAGGGAGACAGGGAGACAGGGAGACAGGGAGACAGGGAGACAGGGAGACACCGGGAGACAGGGAGACAGGGAGACATTGCGTGTATATATATATTGAGAAAGAGAAAAAGAGAGAGAGAGCGAGAGAGAGAGAGAGAGAGAGAGAGAGAGAGAGAGAGAGAGAGAGAGACCGAGAGAGAGAGAGAGAGAGAGAGAGAGAGAGAGAGAGAGAGAGAGAGAGAGAGAGAGAGAGAGAGAGAGAGAGAGAGAGAGAGAGAGAGAGAGAGAGAGAGAGAGAGAGAGAGAGAGAGAGAGAGAGAGAGAGAGAGAGAGAGAGAGAGAGAGAGAGACACACCGTTAAAGGCGTGCTTGGAGGATATTTAAGTATTTAAAACAAACATAGACATAATTTGGCCCTTTTGGTAATGCATTTAGCAATATAGAGTTACATTCCCACAGAAGCTAATTGAAGCCTGAGGCCACAAATTGATATCATGAATAAAATGGGTTTTAATAAAATCATCAATATGTAAACCATATGCCCACAACATTATTAAACATCTGTAAATGAATATGCAACATGACTTCACTTTTCTAATAGCAGTGAGCATTGGCTCTCAGTAATGCACTCCATTCAGAGCCACCGCATCACACCGTCAGGGGCATAAATGCTGCTTATTGTGTTGGAAGCATTGTCTTCCTGTTCATTGCTTAACTTATTTGATTTGTTACAAAAGTGCCAAAGCACTTCATGGCCTGAAGTCGCAGAGTGTTGACGGTGATTCAGCGTTGTGCAGGAAGGCCGCCCTCAGGAGACCTCTTATTTTGTTGTGTATCGGCAACATAAAATCCCAGGATGCATTGTGATTGACAAGCCCTAGTAGAGAACTGAAGACCTTCTCTTTTCAGAAGGGCTTGAATGTGAAATAATGCTTTCAGCCACACAACACACAGCATTTTTGGAGACCATCTGCAATCCTTGACATGACAAAATACGTTTGCTTGCTTTAATGCGGATTGATTCTCCTGCTCAGCATTGGAGTATAATGAGAACAATTACTGTGGCCCTAACGCGCATCAAGTGCAATTCCTCAACACTAAGTGGAACATACACGGCGACTAATATGGATGACGCTGCTTCAAAACGAGAGCTATTATTATCGATTAAGACCCTGAATCCAAATGAAAGCACTGTTTGAATGTCTCATTTCTCGAGGTCAGCTCCATGTCTTGGTACAAACACACACACACACACACACACACACACACACACACACACACACACACACACACACACACACACACACACACACACACACACACACACACACACACACACACACACACACACACACACACACACACACACACACAACCGCGCTCTGGGAAACAGGAAGTCAACATTAGAAGGAAATAGGGGAAAAAAACATTGATAGATACAAAATTTGAATAAATACATCAATAACTTGAAATATTAACTGACCTGGTAACCAAATACATAAATAGAATAAATTCAACAGTCCACCTCCATCTATTTACGTCATGAATAGATCTGTATAAACATCACACCTCACTTCCCTGCACTCCCCGAGGTCAGTGTCCAATAGATCTGAAAAGGGCCACACAAATGTGAGGCCACATTATATGACTGTATATATTATATAACATATCAGGACGTGCTGTCTGGAACAGACAGGACGTCAGACCTTCACTGCAGAGTCGACGCAACACACACAACAACAGAGAGACCACAGAGACCAGAGGAGGTGAACCAATGAACAACAAAGCTGCCA
>OLKM01001079.1:15000-17341 GCA_900291075.1 Melanogrammus aeglefinus
CCTCCTCCTCACATCTCCTGCGCCTCCTCCACCTACTCCTACCTCACCGTCCCTCTCTCACCTCCCCACATATACCTCGTCTCCTCTCCCCCGCTGTAGCTGCTCGTCGCGGTAGAGAGAGCGCTCCCCACCTGCGCTAGCTCCTCCAGTCTCTATCCTCCTCCTTTGTCTTCCAGTAGGATCGACGGCAACAGTCCAGAGTCAGAATAATGGGGTCAGTGCTACCTGCACCATATATTAACTAACATCAGAGGAAGGAGGGGGAGAGGGGGGAGAAGAGGGGGAGAGGGAGGAGGCAGCTCAGGCAGACGGAGAACGGAGGGGCACAGGAGGGGAGAGGAGCGACCGCGAGCGTAAGATACACGGTAAAGAAGAGAGTGTAAGTGTTGTGCAAGATGCAAGATGTGCGAGAAGAATACAAAAATTCGGAAGAGAGAATTAGGGATGGAGAAGAGGTGGTAGATGAAGAGGAAAGAACCAAACGACAGAGAGAGATATGTGGTGGCGTGAGCGTGAGTGTGTGTGGTGTGGTGTGTTGTTGCGTGATGTGGGGTGTGTGGTGTGTGTTGTGTGTGTGTTGTGTGTTGTGTCTGTGTGTGTGTGTGCGTGTGTGTGTGCATGTGTGTGTGTGTGTGCACGTGTGTGTGTAGTGTGTGTGTGTGGTGTGTGCACGGTGCGTGCTGGTGTGGTGTGTGTGTGTGTGTGTGTGTGTGTGTGTGTGTGTGTGTGTGTGTGTGTGTGTGTGTGTGTGTGTGTGTGTGTGTTTGTGTGTGTGTTGGTGTGTTTGTGTGCGTGCATACGTGTGTGGGTGATGGGAATATTAAGAAATTATTCAGGAGAGCAAGAGTTGAAAGACTGATTGGAGGAGAGGCTGGGTGTAGATGGAGGCTGGGTGTAGAAGGAGGCTGGGTGTCGATGGAGGCTGGGTGGAGGAGGGGCTGGGTGTAGATGGAGGCTGGGTGTAGATGGAGGCTGGGTGTAGATGGAGGCTGGGTGGAGGAGGGGCTTTCAGCTTTCTTTCCTTCTATTATTGTCGGTTGCCAGAAGCCAATATAATCGTGTGTGTGTGTGTGTGTGTGTGTGTGTGTGTGTGTGTGTGTGTGTGTGTGTGTGTGTGTGTGTGTGTGTGTGTGTGTGTGTGTGTGTGTGTGTGTGTGTGTGTGTGTGTGAGTGTTTGTGTATGTGTGTAAGTGTTTGTGTGTAAGTATGTGTGTCTGCGTGTGTGTGCGTGTGTGTAAGTGTGTGTGTGTGTGTCTGTGTGTGTGTGTGTGTGTGTGTGTGTGTGTGTATGTGTGTAAGTGTGTGTGTGTGTGTGTGTGTGTGTGTGCGCATGTGTGTGTGTGAGTGTTTGTCTGTGTGAGTGTGTGTGTGTGTGTGTGTGTGTGTGTTTGTGTATGTGTGTAAGTGTGTTTGTGTGTGTGTGAGTTTTTGTGTGTGTGAGTGTGAGTGTGTTGCTTTCAGAAATCGGATTCACTCCACTGCTGGAGGGCAACAACATGTAATCGCTGACATGAATTCACTCATTCACACATAAAGCATGGAGCAGGAGCAGGGCAAAGACACACTCTCACAGACACACACTCACAGACACACACACACACACACACACACACAAACACTCACAGACACACAGTCACAGTACCACACGTGTGTAGAAGGCAAAAGAGGTCATCAAAGCCTCCTGCGGGCGTTGATGTTTTCCATAATATTACACAAGATTTCACGCAAGAAAGCAGCGAGCAGGTGAGATTTCCGGTGCAAACGTGCATTTGCATGTGCAATCTCACCTGCTTCATTTGCATTTGCCCCTGAAGTGTCCCTGGCTTTGTGCAGATCTGAGGCAGAGGGCTGCCCTCCCTCGGTAGCAATGGTCCAATGGTACAGAGCACTCTGTTGGATATATCGGTGATGGGTTCAGTGGATAAACAACATTTGGAGAATCTGAGGGGAGGGATGCATTCACCTGCTTTGTGTGCAAATAAGGATACACATACGCATGCAGACACACACACACACACACACACACACACACACACACACACACACACACACACACACACACACACACACACACACACACACACACACACACACACAGACAGACGCATGCACGCACACATACACATGCACACACACAAACACACATGCACACATTCACACACCCTACACACACACACACACAGCAGGCACACTCACCCACAACAACACACACACACACACACAGCACACACACACACAGCACACACGCATGCACACACACACACACACACGCATGCACCACACACACACACACACACACACACACACACACACACACACACACACACACACACACACACAC
>OLKM01001079.1:33598-49927 GCA_900291075.1 Melanogrammus aeglefinus
AGAGAGAGAGAGAGAGAGAGAGAGAGAGAGAGAGAGAGAGAGAGAGAGGGAGAGAGAGAGAGAGAGCGAGGGAGACAGAGAGGGAGAGAGAGCGGGGGAGAGAGAGAGAGGTGATGCACGGTAACTCCTCCTCTAGTTACTGACCTCCTCGCTGCTCTGTGTCGCGGTACTCGGGGAGAGATTATGCCGTACCATTGTTTTTCACTTTTACACGACAGTATTATTATACACTACCATCTAATAGAGTCATTCTTTGTTACCGTCACTGCATCAGCGTATAATCGACCGTCTGGTTGCTGATTTGCTTTGGCAATACCAAGGATACTAATGCCTTTCTGTCTATATATATATATATATATATATATATATATATGCATTGTTATGCAGATTTAGGAGTGTTTGGCTAAATGACAGGGCAAATGATCCATGGATATGTTAAAGAATGCTTCTCTATTCCAGTACTTACGCACGTCGATCCTATTCCCAGAGAGTCCACAGAGAGAGAGAGAGAGAGAGAGAGAGAGAGAGAGAGAGACAGATAGTTTCTACACAGGTGATCCCTTATAGCCAGAAGTGAGAGGAGTGATGAAGGGTAGCCCTGAACCCTCTGGTGCATAATGTACGTCTCTGCTAAGTATCAAATTGGAAGGACAGAAAAAGATGGGCCCAAAGTCAGATACAACGAAGCTCTTTCATGAGCACTCTGACGGTATTACATTCAGACACAAATATCAGTGTTGAATCTTTGTCGATTCACAGTCCTTTCTAGAGCGCTGTTGGTGGGTTTTAGAGAGGGGTATAAAAACCCTGGCAAAAAAACACAGTCTGAGGCCAATACCACAGGGATACTCCGAGATCTCGCCCTAATCGCTGTTCTTTATTAGAACGAGGACATTTATCACTGCGATAAAATCTTAACATATTTAATTGGAAATTCACAATGAGGCCTTTTTGCTAATTAATTCTATACGGTGGATTTTAAGTTATCCTGAGGACCTATGGTATCAGTAAACGATAGGGAATGTCCATTTCAGCGATGAATATTAATGTCGTGAAACCATAATAGCGATTTGATAGGCCATGCACTTTTCGCTCCTGACAGCTGTTTAGTAGAATTCAAATGAGGGCGTATACTGACGGACTGATTGGGCCGCTGATAGCTTTTTACATTCGCCGTCGCACAGAATGAGGCCGCGTAGCCACAAGTAAACAGGCCCCGGCCCGTCGGGCTCTTACTGAATTCTAAACCAGCCATCGTCTCCAAAACACGTGACTTTTCCCCGCGAAGCCTTTCGCTGTCTTCCGTCTCAAAACTGTTGTTGTTTTGAAATCACTGCTCCCACTGCGGCAAGCAGATAGATGTTCTATTCTTTCATCTGCAGTGATAATAATAACAGTCCACACAGAGAGCCCGGAAGAGAAGGACGCCATCGTTTCTGTTTGTTCGCACGCTGAAGCACGAGGCGGTCTCCGGTCCACTCGTTCTTCTCCTCAGCGGTCCGATACTCCGGTGGGCCCCGTGCCGGTGTCACAGTGCCGGCCTCCAGCTCTGAACAGCGTCAGGCACTCCGCCTCCGTAGACCAGGGCTCTCATAACCGTTACAGGCGCCACCTTTAGAAACAGACTCGCCGCTTCTCCGCGACGTTTCTGCCTTATCAACACCTCTGCACGCGTGAAAGCGAGGTTTCACCTCCGCTCTGCCGGCGTCAATCTTACAGTAATTCTGCAGCGGAGGCTCACAGCCAGGGGTGTGGGTGGGGGGGAGGTGGTCTGAAGGCTTCTGGATAGAGGGGGGGGGGGGGGGGGGGACGGGGCTCCGATTTCAGTCTAAATCAGGCAGCATTGTAATTAAAATGTTACGCAACACTGTTGTTCTCTTAATGGGCCACAGCGGAGAGACGAATTCAGACCGTGTCACGTTTGCATAAAAAGCATGTGTGTTCGTTTTCAAAGGACGCAGTGGAAATCATTGATGTCACCGTGCAGAAAGACTAAATCTTTCGGAGAGAACGCGTTCAAATCATCGGAACGTCTCCCCTGACTTCGCCGTAGCATCCTTTTAGCAAATATCATTTGTCAGAACGACTCCCGTGCACCGATTCTAGCGCAGAGCATTTCATGTTATAAAACGACAGCCCTGTAGCGGCCTGCGATTAGTACACCTGTAAAGTACTCATTGTTGTGTTGTTAACCAACACCGTAGTACACTGATCCCAGAATCGACGCAAGGACAATATTATTGACCAAAAACAATGGTGAGGATTAGTTCTAGTGGAGCCAGGATAGCTGACACAATGTTTTGATCACCAGACCAGGACTGTCCTTGAAGCTTTATGAAAGGTTGACAGAGTTTCCTAACCTCTGTTGTCAAATGCATCCCCGTAGGCCAATCAGAATGGCTCAAGCACCCCTTCATCAACATCAAACCATGTCAACCTTTGAACTAGTATTCTATTAGCGTTTAGCATCCATATTAATATCCTGGTGGCCGGGGCGTTTCCATCAGAAGAAGCTGAGGGCTGCTTCTATTTCTGGTTTAAACTTTATGGATCAGCATTTTTTATTTAGTAGCTACAACAAAGCAGAGAGTCTGAATGTATTCAGTCTGGAACACAATGTACGGGTCCGACGGTAACCCCTGCCACCGGCCTGCGGCGGAGATCCCACCGCTTGGCAGAGAAAACCGTTCTGGGTGACATAGTAAACACACTGCTTGAGCCAGGGGTTTCTACACTCTGGAACTTGTTCTTCCCAGGACTCACAGAGGAAATGTAAGCTAAGCTAAACTAAGCTAAGCTAAGCTAAACTAAGCTAAGCTAAATTAAGATAAGCTAAGATAAACTAAGCTAAGAAAAGATAAGCAAAGCTAAGCTAAATTAAACTGAGCCAATATATGGTATGTGAGGTAGGTAACGTAACGTAAGATAAGGTAAGGTAGGTATTGTTAGGTAAGGTAGGTAAGGTAAGGTAAGCTCAGGTAAGGTCGGCGCGGTAGTGAGCGCGGCCCTTACCTGAGGTTCTGCAGCCCCAGGAACATGTCGGGGCTGAGCCTCTCCAGGTTGTTCCCGTTCAGGTAGAGACTCCTCAGGCTGGGCAGGCTGGAGAAGGCCCCCTCCTGGAGGTAGGAGATGCGGTTGCTCCCCAGGTGCAGCAGGTCCAGGCTGGAGAAGTTCCAGAAGTCCTCCCGGTAGACCCTCTGGATGAGGTTCCCGCTGAGCAGCAGCTTGCGTCCGTTGAGCGGCCGCGGGGTGAGCTGGGACACGTTGAGGAAGCCCCCGTCCTTACAGTTGACGGTGAGCCCCAGGTCGCTGATGTGCAGGTTGCAGGTGCAGCCCAGCGGGCAGATAATGGGGATGGGGGGCCGGGTCTGGTAGCCCGCCACGGGGGGGTTGTGGTTGGGCAGCAGGCTGCGGGGAGTGGGGGGTGTCCTGGAGGGGCGGGGCTTCTTGGTGGGCCGGGGGGGGCGGTCCCGGCGCTCTGCCGAGGAAGACGAGGAGGTGGAGGAGGTGTGCGTGCTCTGACGCGAGCCGTGCACCATCGATGAGGGCTTGGTGGGGCGCGCCCGGCCCGGGTGGGGGTGGGGCTTCGGTGGTCCGTGTTGGGGCGGGGGCGCTCCACCACCACCCCCACCCCCACCTCCACCTCCACCGCCTTCCGCCTGGCGGTCTTTGTCCGGGGGCTCGGAGCAGAGCTCCTTGCGCGGTGTCTCGCGCAGGTCCTTCCCGTGCAGGTGGAAGGGGTACTCGCAGGTGACGTCGCCCACCACGGCGGTGTAGGGGATCTGGCCCAGCCAGCGCTGCAGCTGCACGGCCTGGCAGCCGCACACCCAGGGGTTCTCCTCCAGCTGCAGCTCCATCAGCGAGCGGCCCACGTACTCCAGGGTGCCGGCGTACGGCAGGCTCTTCAGCCGGTTCCCCCGCAGGTCCAGGTGGGTCAGGGACACCGACCTGGAGCACGCACACATCCACATCCACGCGCACGTACGCACACACACACATACAAGCGCACACAAACACAGACACCGACACAGACAGACACACGCACGCATACATGCACGCACGAACGCACACACAGACACAGAGACACACACACACACGTGCACACACCCACGCGTACGCACACACACAAAGACACATGCACACATACACAAAGATAATAACGATGTCAACAAACCCATTTATTTCAGCGGGCGACTTCGTCTGTTTGTATTTTTCCAACAGGATAATGTGTTTTCCTCCCTTTCTCCGAGCCACCTCAAGTACACCAACCATCTCTATCCGCAGGAAGCACCAGGGAAAAGAGCTTTCTTTTTATACTTTGTAATTGTGTCTTTGTTTTTGTTTAGATGAACTTTTGCATTCCTAGGCTTTATGACAGAGTGAGGTAGACAGGTAGGTATAGGACGTAGAGGGGGGGGACATGCAGAAAAGAACCACGGCTCGCTGCGATCAGGACCGTGCCTTCGTGGTGCGCGTTCCCCCCGCTGTGCCGCCGGGGCGCCCTTTGTTGGGGGGTTTCTATGAACCGACGCGCGGCCACAGCCCCGCGGACCTCACCTGAACAGGTGAGCGGGCAGCGCCGGGATCAGGTTGTCGTTGAGGATGAGAACCCTCAGCTTGAAGAGGAACCGCAGCACGCCGCTGTCGATGCGTTTCAGCAGGTTGTAGTCGGCCTGAGACACACACAGACACACACACGCACACACACCAGATCACACGCACAGCCGCGGCGCGCCGGAGCTAATTCAGCATACCGGCGTCACGCTAGGGCTAATTCGGCGTTAATTTCGCTAAACACACACACGGACCCTCCGGTTACTGCACATGACAACACATTAAACGCACATTAAACATAAAAGGTGACATTATACCACCAGGTGTGAGTGTGATCGGCCGTTACAAGCCGTTTTCAAATTCTGCCTCTTCCGACATCACAGGTGGAATTGTCCATCTAGATGTACGACGGCTAGATGAGCAACGTTTGCCACAGTCCACCGGGTAGGCCAGTAGACTGATCTATCCAGCACACATCTAGGGGGACACGCCCACTTGTGATGTCAGAAGAGGCCGATTTTCGGCTTGTCACCCTCACACCTGGTGGAATAAAAACACCACCAGGCTAACCCTTGAAACATGACGTCGCTGCGACCAGGCGTAACCCCGCCAGTTCCCCCGCGGCCCCCCCCACCTGTAGGTACTCCAGGGCCTCCAGGCCGGCGAAGGTGTCGTTGCGGAACACCTCCAGCTTGTTCTCGTGGAGGTAGAGGCGCCGCAGCTTGGCCAGGCCCTGGAAGGAGCCCACCCGGATGTCCTGCAGCGCGTTGCCCCCCAGGTTCAGGGCCACCGCGCTGCCCAGGTGCTGGAAGCCGTTGGGATAGAGACGCCGCAGGGAGTTCTTCTGGAGGTTGAGTTTGAAGGGGCGGACCCAGGACTGGGACACCTGTGTGAAGGACGGCCCTGATTGGTTACGGTGCTACTGACACGGATATGATGACGCTGTCCCCCGCCCAGGAGGCACAGCCCCCTCGAGACACGCTAGTCCCTCTACCTGACAGCAGTGTGCTTGGGGGCGGGGCCTCACAACCTGTGTGCTTGGGGGCGGGGCCTCACAGCCTGTGTGCTTGGGGGCGGGGCCTCACAGCCTGTGTGCTTGGGGGCGGGGCCTCACAGCCTGTGTGCTTGGGGGCGGGGCCTCACAGCCTGTGTGCTTGGGGGCGGGGCCTCACAGCCTGTGTGCTTGGGGGCGGGGCCTCACATAGTGAGAAACCTTGTTTGGATTCCCTTGTATGTTTGTTACACGTGATTTGATTTTGACTTTGATCAGTGTGCTAGGAGCGTACCTGGCTGACGTTGGTGAACCCGCGGCCGTCGCAGTGCACCTGCAGCACGCCCTCCTTCACCTCACAGGTGCAGGGCTCGAAGCAGGGCTCGTCCACCTCCTCCTCGGAGCTGTCCACCAGGGGGGTGTGGGTGGAGGCGGGGCTGGGGGTGGGGTGCGAGGCCCAGGCGTGCCCCACACACCCCAGGGCCAGGGCCAGGGGGAGCCACTGCATGCTGTCTGCCTCTCAGCTCAGCGGCCGGGGTCTGCGGCCCACCATGGGGTCATCACCGCACTACGGGACGCACACACACACACACACACACACACACACACACACACACACACACACACACACACACACACACACACACACACACACACACACACGCGCGCGCGCGCATGAGTGCATGCACACAAGCACCCGCACATATACACACACATAGACAAATGTGAGAGCACAAACATATGCATAGACAAACACACACATACACATGTGCATGGATGGACACACGCACACACACATACACACACACACACACACACACACACACACACACACACACACACACACACACACACACACACACACACACACACACACACACACACACACACACACACACACACACACACATACATTTATGCATTGAAACATGCCCACCCACAGAAACAAATCACAGATGCACACACATAAATAATAAATAAATAAAAGAAATGCATACACAACCACACATGAAACGCACACAAACACAAAAACAAACACAGTTCTATTGATGGATGTTTCTTTTAAAGAGCAGGAGAGAGAAACTCTCTATTGCTGAATGTATAATGGGGGATGATTCAGATGTGCTCCCCACAGCCAGTGGACTAACACGATGGCGTGACAGCTCAACCCAGCCAGCAGCACACTGTCCCGCTGTCCTGTGGGCAGTAACTCAGTGCAACAACGGTGCCCTCACACACAGAGCCCCCCCGAGACACACAGCCGCCACCGCTGAACGTATACAGCACGTATCGAGCACATTGACAAGCACCTCGCTCCATAACAGAGGAGGCAGGTTGCTAAACAACAACCGCCGTAAAAATGTAAAATCAATGTTTCTGCTCCAACAACACAACTAATTGTTCAGGAATTAAAATATTGATCTTGACGAAGCTAGACAGTGAAAGGAGAAAATATGGAAGAAATCATTCACTGGCATGAAGCACGGGGACAGGCTTAGAAAGCCCGTTATGAATATATTCATTTGTCTTATTAAAATGCCCTGGAAAGCTGAAATGTCATGCATGTTTTTTCCATAAGCATATGCATTATGAATATGGGTACATGCAAATTGGATTCATAATGCCTCTGTCTAATGAAGTGCTCCATTTTATGAAGTGAATGGCAATCACGGGGTCTGCGCGGAGCCACACTACCCCAACATTATCAATCAGGGGGTCTGCACGGAGCCACACTACCCCGACATTATCAATCAGCCGCTCGTCTGCAGAGGAACGCTCTGACAGCCAGCACCAGGTGTGGTGGATGGAGACGGAGGAGAGGGAGGGGGAGGGCCCTCCGACGCCTGGGCCAATCACAGCAGGGCCTGGAAGAAGCAGCTCACGGTGACGCCGTGACGACCAGGTTAACGACGATGAGGATGACGTCATGATGATGATGATGATGATGATGATGATGATGATGATGATGATGATGATGATGATGATGATGATGATGATGATGATGATTACTATGAGGATGACGATGACGATGACGACTATGAGGATGATGATGATTACTATGAGGATGATGATGACAATGGTGACTATGACGATGATGACTATGATGCTCACAACCACGAAGATGATGACATCGCGACGGCAGCGATCCAATTTATTTAAAACAAAAGCTAGGCGGATAAGGGAGTTGAAGAAAGGGAACCCTGTGGGTGTTGACTGTGATACGATCACAACAACAACAAAGAGCATGTAATGACGGAGCCGATAATGAGGCTGACGCCGGAGCCCATCAGAGCTGTTATTAAGAGGATAGCGGCCGGCGATCACCGTGAAGCACATAATCACCGTAATGACACAGTAACGACGCCGTGATCAAAAAACATTACAAAATGAACCTCATCCGCTGTCGCTCAAAGACAGAACAGACAAGAGGAACTCCAGACAGTCTGAGGAGTTCACTCCCATCTTCCATCGCCAAGCGCCCGTAACCATGGATACATGGACCCATGGACCCTAGACCCATGGACCCATCATGGACCCAGACCCATGGACCCTAGACCCTTGGACCAATGGAGCCAGACCCACGTACCCATGGGCCATGTAGCCTAGACCAATGGACCAATGGACCCAGACCCACGTACCCATGGACCATGTAGCCTAGGCCCTTAGACCAATGGACCCAGACCCACGTACCCATGGACCATGGGCCACATCAGAGCGCAATTACCTGCACATGGAAACAATATGATCACCGAGTTATGACGGTAATCATACACTGATAACCCACCGGCAGCCAATTAGAGCGAGAGAGAGCGACAGAGAGAGAGGAAGAGAAGGGGGGAGAGGGAGACAGAGAGTGAGAGTGCGATAGAGAGCGAGAGTGAGAGCGAGAGAGAGGGAGAGTAGGGGGGAGAGGGAGACAGAGAGTGAGAGTGCGATAGAGAGCGAGAGTGAGAGCGGGAGAGAGGGAGAGCAATCACAAGGATGATTAAGATGGTGTGATGGCCAGGGAAGGCGAGAGAGAGACAGAGACAGAGAGTTACAGACATGGAGAGACACAGAAGGGGAGGAGGGCTGAGGTGATCGGAGGATACGGGGGTGAGAGGGTGAGGAGACTGACGTATATGCTGTCAGGGGTAGGAGTGCAGGGGATAAAAAGTAGCAGGAAATGGAAAACAGAAAGAGAGTGGTGAAGGCGTATAGGAGTGGGAGAAAGAGACAGGGAGGGAGAGTGTGAGAGCCACGGAGAGAGAGAGAGAGAGAGAGAGAGAGAGAGAGAGAGAGAGAGAGAGAGAGAGAGAGAGAGGAGAGAGAGAGAGCAGAGAGAGAGAGAGAGAGAGAGAGAGAGAGAGAGAGAGAGAGAGAGAGAGAGAGAGAGACCATGGGTTGCATAAGCCACGAGCAGAAGGAAGAGAGTCAGTCAAGGCTGCCACTCAGGGTAAGGGCTCACACAGTAAAACAGCTGAAATCTGATATTGATTTCATCAAAGCTCTACCCCTCTGCCTGCACACAATGTACTGCTGGCACACACAGCCAGTGTGCTGGGGCCCTGGCATGTTCCTTTGAAATTGTGTAGTGTACACCTGTGTGTGTGTGTGTGTGTGTGTGTGTGTGTGTGTGTGTGTGTGTGTGTGTGTGTGTGTGTGTGTGTGTGTGTGTGTGTGTGTGTGTGTGTGTGTGTGTGTGTGTGTGTGTGTGTGTGTGTGTGTGTGTGTCTGTGTGTGTGTGTGTCTGTGTGTGTGTGTGTGTCTGTGTGTGAGAGGCAGATAGTGGCACGAAAACATAGAAAAGGTGTGAGACAGATAGTGAGACAGAGATCGGGGGGAGAGAGAGAAAGTGAGAGAGGGTGTGTGAGAGAGAGCAGTTTGGTTAAGCAAAGGGTTGAAGCCAGGATGTTACTGAGTATCAGCAAAGTACAGCAAAGTCCCTTTAAAATACATCAACAGCACAACATCCACTTCCCTCTGCCCTGATACAGATATACAGAGATACAGAACAGAGATACAGTCCAGAGATACAGTACAGAGATACAGAACAGAGATACAGAGGTACAGAGATACAGTACAGAGATACAGAGGTACATAGATACAGTACAGAGATGCAGAGGCACAGAGATACAGAGATACAGTACAGAGGGACAGAGATAAAGTACAGATAAAGAGAGCTACGGAGGTACAGAAATAGAGTTACAGAGATACAGTACAGAGATAGAGTTACAGAGACACGGAGATACAGGTACAGAGATACAGGTACAGAGATACAGAGATATAGGCTGGAGACACAGTATAGAGAGAGAGTTACAGTACGGAGATACCAAGAGACAGTGCCAAGCAGCGGCGACAAAACACGATCCAGAGAGCGCCGTGGAGGAGATTCCAGACGCATCGTGAAAATTTATAATTTTACACAACAAACACACACACACACACACACACACACACACACACACACACACACACACACACACAAACACACGCACAAACACAAACACACACACACACAGGCCTATCCGGGCTCATTGGGACGTCCATTAAGTGCTGCACATGCAGAAAAGGCTGATCGCGCTGAGCTATACACAACACAACAAACGCAATCTAGGTCAAGCAGCTCAATAGAGCTGGACGCCTCCCATCAACGCCATGGTGATCACCCCCACCCCCCCTCTCCCCCCCCCCCCCCCCCCCCCCCCCCCCCCCCCCCCGGCCCTGGGGCGGGGGGGGGGGGGGGGGGGGGGGGTCGATCGCCATGGCGTTCACTGTCGAGGCTCGGGGTCGAGGCTCGGGGTCCCTGATGGACGGGGGGAGAGGGGGTGGGGGGGGGCCGAGGGTGGACCGACCGGGCCCCTGGGTGGACGGGGGCCCCCCGCTACGGTGAGGACCAGCCCTGGTTGGCTTACGAAATTGGGACTAGTCAGCACTCAGGCCCTCCGTCACACCGTGGTATCGGTGTGGCCCCCAGCCTGGAGGAGCCAACACATCCCCCCCAGGCCGAGGGGACACAGGCAGGGGGCCCAGGAGCCAGGAGACAGGTCACACCGCTGTTTGTCTGCATCTGTCTGCCTGTCAACCTACATGCATACAATCTGTCTGTCTGTCTGTCTGTCTGTCTGTCTGTCTGTCTGTCTGTCAACCTACAGTGCATGCATACGATCTGTCTGTCTGTCTGTCAACCTACATGCATACAATCTGTTTGTCTGCCTGTCAACCTGCAGTACATGCTGTCTGTCTGGCTGTCTTTCTGTCTGTCTGTATTTCCGTCTCTCTATCCATCTGTCCATTCTTATATCTATCTATCTTACATACATACCTACAGAATCCATCCACTCTCTGTCTCTGTTTTCCTGTCCACTCTATCCGAGGCCACGAGTGGACTCGCTCCACGAGGCGTCTGCCTTGGTCCGCGCTGACGCAGCCCGCCACTGGCAACCGTCACAGAGGACCGTCACCGCTGATTTCCCCTCATATTATTCCTGTCACACAATCCCATGTCTACCTCTCGCTGCCCGTCAGCGACACCGAGCCACAGCCGCGGGCAGAGGGTAGAGCCTAGAGCCGCCAGCCCTGTTAGAGCCTAGAGCCTCCAGCCCTGTTAGAGCCTAGAGCCTCCAGCCCTGGTAGAGTCTAGAGCCTCCAGCCCTGGTAGAGTCTAGAGCCGCCAGCCCTGGTAGAGGGTAGAGCCTCCAGCCCTGGTAGAGTCTAGAGCCTCCAGCCCTGGTAGAGTCTAGAGCCTCCAGCACTGGTAGAGTCTAGAGCCTCCAGCCCTGGTAGAGTCTAGAGCCTCCAGCACAGGTAGAGTCTAGAGCCTCCAGCCCTGGTAGAGTCTAGAGCCTCCAGCCCTGGTAGAGTCTAGATCCTCCAGCCCAGCTAGAGTCTAGAGCCTCCAGCCCAGCTAGAGTCTAGAGCCTCCAGCCCAGCTAGAGTCTAGAGCCTCCAGCCCTGGTAGAGTCTAGAGCCTCCAGCCCTGGTAGAGTCTAGAGCCTCCAGCCCAGCTAGAGTCTAGAGCCTCCAGCCCAGCTAGAGTCTAGAGCCTCCAGCCCAGCTAGAGTCTAGAGCCTCCAGCCCTGGTAGAGTCTAGAGCCTCCAGCCCAGCTTGAGTCTAATAGCCTCCAGCCCAGCTTGAGTCTAATAGCCTCCAGCCTGGGTAGAGTCTAGAGCCTCCAGCCGGGGTATTCTAGAGCGTCCAGCCCTGATAGTCTAGAGGCTCCAGCCCTGGTAGAGTCTAGAGCCTCCAGCCCGGGTAGTCTAGAGCTTCCAGCCCTGGTAGAGTCCAGAGCAGCGCGGATAGAGTCTAGAGCCTCCAGCCCTGGTAGTCTAGAGCCTCCAGCCCTGGTAGTCTAGAGCCTCCAGCCCGGGTATCTAGAGCCTCCAGTCCTGGTAGAGTCCAGAACAGCGCGAATAGAGTCTAGAGCCTCCAGACCTGATAGTCTAGAGCCTGCAGCCCTGGTAGAGTCCAGAGCAGCGCGGAGAGAGTCTAGAGCAGCCCTGGTAGAGTCTAGAGCCTCCAGTCCGAGTACAGTCTAATAGCCTCCAGCCCTGGAAGAGTCAGAGCCTCCAGCCCGGGTAGAGTCTAGAGCTCCAGTCCGGGTAGAGCCGTCAACCCTCCTCAAAGGAGATCAATTAGCCGGACATTACTGCAATACGGACTAAAAAATAAAGCCTGACAGACTGAGCAGGCGGTGATGAGGACGTTAAGGCGTCTGCTGCGATGCACGAGACCACGGCGGAGGAACGCAATCTCATGCATTCCCCATTGTCCGTACCCCCCCCCCCCCCCCCTCACCCCAAACACACGCACCCCCGAAACACACACGCGCGCACACACAGACGCGTGCACACACACACACACACACACACACACACACACACACACACACACACACACACACACACACACACACACACACACACACACACACACACACACACACACACACACACACACACCGACACCGACACCAACACCACCATCGTAAACACATAGCGACGCTCGATTCCCAAGAACGCGGTAATACTCACTCAGCCTTCCGCCGGAGATTTAGTGAAGGACCGGGAAACACTTTAGGAGCCGCTGCCCGTCGACATGTTACCGTTCAGCCGCACTCCGCTCTACCTCGCGCGCTCTCTCTCTCTCTCTCTCTCTCTCTCTCTCTCTCTCTCTCTCTCTCTCTCTCTCTCTCTCTCTCTCTCTCTCTCTCTCTCTCTCTCTCTCTCTCTCTCTCTCTCCCTCCTTGCTCTCTCTCCTAGCGGGTGAGGCGGATGGGGGGAGCGGGGGGACGTGATAAGACTGCAATGAGGTGGAGGATAAAAAAACGATCGGCTTTAGAATGCAGGTCCGCTTCTCTCGGCGCGCGCTCCTCCCCCCCCCCCCTTCTCTCTCTCTTTCTCTCTTCTTCTCTCTCTCTCTCTCTCTCTCTCTCGTCTCTCTCTCTCTTCTCTCTCTCTCTTCTCTCTCTCTCTCTCTCTCTCTCTCTCTCTCTCTCTCTCTCGCTCTCTCTCGCTCTCTCTCGCTCCCTCGCTCTCTCCCTTGCTTTTCCCCCTCGAGCTCAACAGTGCTGCGCGCGGGAGCGGCGGCGCGGGACCACTGAGCGGGCGTGCGAGGCGCGGGAATCCGGCGGGCGGGACGAAGATCCGTCTCCTCTTCCTCGCCAACGATCGGCTAACTCGGAGAGAACGGCTTGCGAGCATGCAGCCAGGTTAACGGTGCGATACGGCGCGCGATAAATGAGCCCGCGTGGCGCGGGACGGGGAGGGATCATAAGAGACGTTTCTATTCACGTGCAAAAAAATATGAAAAATATTTTGGAAAAGGCGCCGAAGTCCCCCTGAGTAGCGTCCCCCCCCCCACAGCCCCCGCCACCCCCTCCAGCTGTTCATTAAAACATCAGAACGACCCGCGCGCTCAGACACAGCGCAGTGACGTCCCCGAGCCGTTTATCCGCCGACCTTAAACAACTCGCCGGAGCCGGTGTGTGAGTGTTACCATGGCGACCCGTGCCAGCTGGCGTACCCGCGTCCACAGTACCTACCGGAAACACAGCGGTGACTAACGGGGAGGACTGTGTGCGGGTGCCGCAGGGGGTCCGGGCGGACGGCGTGGCCGACACCACCGCACCTGGCGGGCCACGCGGACACACGGGCAACAGATGCCACGCAGATTAGCCGCGAGATGCTGCGTCAGAGGCAAGAGCACCCCCAAGCATGTCGCTGGCTCCGCGCAGGAGCCGGTCACAGTCTGATGTACGGGCATCATAAAGCAGAACCACGTGACGCCGACCCCACAACACATGGCGGCTATCGGGGCCTTGGCCGTCCAAGTGCTTCTGATGCTGTTCAGACAGCAGGCAGCCTGCACGGTCGTACAGAAGAACGGTTTAATAACAACATGTCTTCCACATTACTGAGCTGAAAGTTCAATTTTCAGTTCAATTTCACATTGATTCGAGCGTGCATTAAAGCGGACCACCTTGAGGTAATGGAGAGATGCCTCTGTCTCTCGCCCTCTCTCGCTCTCATTGTCTGCTACCTCGCTTCCTCTCTCTCTATCTCTCTCTCTTTCGCTCCGTCCTCTCTCTCGCTCCCTCTCTCACTATCTCTGACTCCCCCCCCTCTCTCTCTCTCTCTCTCTCTCTCTCTCTCTCTCTCTCTCTCTCTCTCTCTCTCTCTCTCTCTCTCTCTCTCTCTCTCTCTCTCTCTCTCTCTCTCTCTAGATGCTATCAGAGGAGGGCTGGTTCCAGTAACACTGGTCCTGATGGCTATAGATCTGCAGCCTGTCGGTGCATTAGGCTCCAACACAGCCTCCCCACAAGGCTACTTAATGCTCATCTGCAATGGAAACAATCTGTACACACACTTTCCATATATACACGCGCACACACACGGATACACACACGCACACACACACACACACACACACACACACACATACAGATACATGCACACACACACATACAGAAACACCATCAATGTTTGGATGTGTTTTACAGTGGGCCGTTCTACATGTGTGTCCATGTTCATTTCAGTGTGTTGCCCTTTAACCCAGAGGGACTGGGTTGAAGTTGAAGACACTAACAGCAGACATGGGTGTAGAGGCCTCAAGGACACCTGTACAGGGAGACTGGGGGGGCGGGGGTTTGGTACCCAGAGCATGTGGTCTGCTAGGCGGTAGACGCCCCGTCAACACTAGACTCTACTGCCAGGTCTCCTTAATCGGGGCTGTCAGGGCCACGGCAGAGCTAATGTGATCCATGACCTGAGGTGGTAGAGTTAAGCTCTGGCTGAGAGAGGGTGGGAGGGAGAGAGAGAGAGAGAGAGAGAGAGAGAGAGAGAGAGAGAGAGAGAGAGAGAGAGAGAGAGGAGAGAGAGGAGAGGGGGAGGGGAGAGGGAGAGAGAGAGGAGGAGAGGGGGGAGAGAGAGGGAGAGAGAGAGGAGAGGGGGGAGAGAGGGAGAGAGAGAGAGAAGAGAGAGAGGGGGAGAGAGAGAGAGAGAGAGAGAGAGAGAGAGAGAGAGAGAGAGGAGAGAGAGAGAGAGAGAGAGAGAGAGAGAGAGAGAGAGAGAGAGAGGGGGGAGAGGGAGAGAGAGAGAGAGAGAGAGAGAGAGAGAGGGAGAGAGAGAGAGAGAGAGAGGGGGGAGCAATGGGGAGGGAGTGAGGGGGAGGGAGAGATCAGTCCAGTAGATGCTAGGGTCTTCGGGTTCCTGGTGGATTTGGGGTCTCTCTCTCCTGAATGAAGAAAACAGTTAGGGGCAGGTAGGTGATGGTATCGCCCCGTCAGGTACCTGCATGGCCCCCCCTCCTGGGGGGGCTGGGCCGCACACAGCACACGGCGTCCTCTCAGAGCGCTGAAGAGGCCTGTGAAGTAGGAGATCTATTTATATTGGCCTAGTGTTCCGTCTCCAGGAGCTGTCGCTGAAATGGATGAGGATCCATTGGGTTTCATTCCAGTCGCCGCTCTGGTCTGCTCCTCTCGGACACCTCTCCTGCCACTCCCCCCACCCCCGGATCCCCCCCCCCCCCCCCCCCCCCCCCGCCCGATGAATTATTTCTGTCAAGATCCCACTTTGATTCCTTCAATTTCATGCTTCCACCTTCATCTCCTCCATTCCTCCCTGTTTTCCCTCCTTCATTCGTTCCCTGCTTTCCTTCCTTCATTCCTTCTTTCTTTCCTCCCTCCCTCAAACCCATCGTCCTCTCCCTTGCCTCCCTCTCTCCCTCCCTCCCCCCCCTTCCTCCCCCATTGTTCTCCCCCCCCCCTCCCACCCTCCTTCTCCTCTCTGCACACCCGTAGGCTGCTGTCCTCCTCCTCTTCTTATCCGAGCCGTCATCAGTCCCAGACAATGAACCAGTGGGCAGGGCCCCGGACACGGCGGGCCCTCGCATCCCATAATATAACATCCCACAATATGACATCCCATAATACCTTCTCCTTCACCCGGAGACCGTCCTCAAAGACGCACGTGTGCACGTGGCCAAGTGCTTTGGAGTCGGACGCCTGTTAATGTTTGCGACACACAGCCCCGAGCACATCCCCACACACACACACACACATGCACACAGACACACACACGTGACATACACGCGCATACACGCAAGCACACATTCCTGGTGACTCATGCGTGCTACAGAAACATGCCCGTCGGTATAACGTTGCGCCGTTACTTACTTACGTACGTTTGTTTTCTTTGCAGGCCGCTGTCGGCCCCTCGTTTCTCATTACTCACTGGATGAGGCAATCAGCTAGGCAAGGGCACCCTGCACTCAGAGAGAGACCAGGGAGGACACAGAGAGAGAG
>OLKM01001079.1:49975-61951 GCA_900291075.1 Melanogrammus aeglefinus
AGATGAATCCACTTTCCTTGACAGGTGAAGTTCGGTGTGCTTAAAAGTTACGAGCGGAGCTGTCAAGGTGACAATGTGCGGAAACCTACTGTGCGGCCGGCTCTAAAAGTTAAACTCGCCAATCTATGCGGAATAGTGTATACACTGGCGATTTAAACGGGCTACACCACCTATTGCTATGCGGCCATAGGAAGTCTAGTGGCCGCACCAGATAATTGTATGTCCGAATGGGGGCGTTAAATGACCATTTGTCGTGATGCTTGCATAGCAGTGTGTCGCATGTAAACCTGCGGCTCGCATGAGGTGGTTATGGGTAACATGCTTTATTTCGGCAGACAGACTGATTTGCAATCAGGGATTAAGTGGAGCCTTGGTTGGGAAAGTGGTCATCACCCCCTGGTTGGATTGCTGCTTGGCTGCTGCTGCCTAACATGTGTGTAGTACCATTGAATCAGGTAAGGATAAATGGGTATAGGTGTCGGAGGGTTGTATTCCATCCAACCCCGTTGGATGGAACCCCGACGCGAAGCGGAGGGTTCCATACAACCTGAAGGGGTTTATTTCTCCATAACAACCGACTAACTATACATTATCCCGCTTATTACACGGCTTTATGAGTGAAATAAATAATAACAATAGATAATAACTCCACAATGATTCAGCAGCGACAAGGATTCGTCGGTAAAGTAAAGTAGCGCGGTAAAGAGCGCTGTCCCTAGCAACGGTCTGTTATGAGACGGTCCGTTATAAAGGAACAGATAATAACGAGACCGCAGAACGCAGCGCTGGACCAATCAGAGAGGCAGCATTCAAATAGAGCGTGTAATCAAGCTATATTAGACGCGCAATGCGCGGGACAAGCGACACCCCTTCATCTCTGACGTTGGAGGAATGATACTGAACGCTTGGGGGCAGTCATACTGTTTAGTTTTCACGCTTGATAGTTTTTGTGGCCTACTTGTATGGATGCTGAATGACTTCAAGAATGATATTTTTGAGTATATGTACTTGCATCTTGAGAACATAGACTGAATAAACATCACTAGACAATGCGACTAGGCGTTATGGATGAGACTGGCGCAAGTGGTTGCTGTATAGTCTATGTGTTGAAAAGATGCAAGTAAATATACACAAATGGTGATAATTCTTTAGTGGTTTCATCATCTAGGCTATACTAGTATGCCGAGAATAAACTATCATACGTTGGAGAGTAACCATCCGATCTGTTGTCATTAATATTCCCCCAACGTTACATATGTGGATCATAAAGGCGAAAGTGGTTTATAGAACGTTGCTTTCTTCTGATTCTTCAAATTGTGCTTTCGGACGTAACTCATAGAAGTGACCATGACTGCTTTCTACTAATGATTGTCCTCTACGAGTTATATGTTGATCTGTAACAAATAACAGTAGAGAAATACATGTTCACATATGCACACAAAGAACGTGAAATGTGCTTAGTGTGTCCAAACGTGAACGTGTATTTGTTATGATCAACATACAACTCGTAGAGGACAATCATCAGTAAAAAGACGTCTTATAAACATAGACTTCAAACAGACTATACACAGCGACCATGTTGCGCCATCTTAGCGCGTAGTCGCACTTGTCTGCCACGCGTTCACTTTGGGCAGACGAGATTTCGGTGTGCCCAAGGTGAACGCGTGGCCAGACGAGATTTCGTGTGCCCAAAAGGGGTGAACGCGTGCGGAGACAATGCGATAGCGCTAGATGGGCGCATATGTGTCTGAAGGATGGAGTCGGCTCGCTGTATAGTCTGTTTGAACGATGCAACGTAAATAAGACTCAAATATATATTTCTTGAAACTCATTCTATCTCAGCATCCATACAAGTAGGCAAGGAAACTATCAAGGTGAACTAAACTATAGACTGTTCCATTATATTCCCTCTCAACGGTCAGAATGAAGGGTGTCGCTGGTCCGCGGCATTGCGTTAATATAGCTTATTACACGGCTCTATGAATGCTGCTCTCTGATTGGTCCAGCGCTGCGGCTTCTGCGGTCTGTTATTTCTGTATAACGGACCGTCGTCATCAACAGAACCGTTGCCCTAGGGACAGCGCTCTTTACCGCGCTACTTTACTTTACGCACGACGAATCCTTGTCGCTGCTGAATCATTGTGGGTTATTATCTATTGTTTATTATTTATTTCACTCGTAAAGCCGTGTAATAAGCGGGATAATGTAGATAGTTAGTCGGTTGTTATGGAGAAATAAACCCCTTCAGGTTGTATGGAACCCTCCGCTTCGCGTCGGGTTCCAATCCACACGGGGTTGGAATGGAAATGAACAAACTCCTCCGAACACTATACATTATCCCGTTTACTGATTCCAATGTGGTACTGAGCAGACAACATGTTTAGCAGCAGCAGCAGCAATCCCAACCAGGGGGATGCACTTCTCGGCAGCTCATTATCTGTTTAGCAATCAGTTCTGCCGAATAAAGCATGTACCCCATAACACTCAGTAGCCGCGTTTACATGGACACATCTATTGCGGCATAGAAAATGGTCATGTATACGCCCCATTCGGAATACAATTATCTGTGCGGCATAGATTCTATGCCGCATAGAATAGGTGGTGTAGAGCCCGTTTTAAATCGCCATTGTATACACTTATTCCGCATAGATTGGGGTTTAACTTAGAGGCCGCCGCAGTAGTTCGCAATTGGTCACCCAGCTGAGCTCCGTCCGGTACTTTTTAAGCACACCGAACTTCACCGCTGTCAAGGAAAGTGGATTTATTGCTCATGATTCACACGTCTTGTTAATCACTCCGTTAAAGGTAGTCCGGTAAGCGTGTCCGGTTGCTAAGAGCCGGGACATGGGTGTTTTATTAATTACGAAATTACTGGTGATATACTATTACTTTCTTTCTTTCTTCTTCTTTCTTGAAAGGAGCAAGGGAGAGAAAAGATGCTCTCTCCTGCCTGTGCTTTTCAATAAATTTAAATTTAAAATCCCCGTTAGTGATAACACGTCCATTATCTCGCCGCCCGGTCCAGAGATGTGTCAGGTGTGCGCGCGAGGGACATAACGGACATTTTTGTCACTGCCATGTAGGCTATACAGTTCATTCGGAACACATTTCGGAACAGATCTATGCCGCATTGAAATCTATGCGGCATAGATCTGCCATGTAAACGCGGCTAGTGAGACTTCAAATCAAAGAATGATAGGAATCAAATGGTCTTCTCAGCACCAGCTTACTTTATTTGATCGACCTAGACAGTGTGGATGACACCCACACATTCATTTTCCACAATTAAAAAATATTGTTTTAGCATTAACTATCTGAAATCCCAACGCTCAAGCACAGCCACGCCTTCAGAAATCATTACGGTAGTTTCCCTTCAGCTGTGCGCGCGCTCCCCGCGAGGTGCAAACATAGACTATAGAAGCGACCACGTGCGCCAATCTAGTTGCTAGTTGCATATTCTGCACGCGTAAGCTTTGTCTTTGGCAGACGATAATTTCGCGTGTGCCAAATGGTAACGTGTCAACACGTTCACTTTGGGCAGACGATATTTCACGTGAAAATGCGCAGAAAAACACGTGACATTTCGTGTTCACTTTGGGCACACGATATTTCACGTGAAAATGCGCAAAAAACACATGAAATTTCGTCTACCTATGCAAAGCACACGTCTGGGCAGGCGTTTATGACCCATTTGGCTTTCCATAGTATAACACCCATGGGTGTGAGAAGGCAGAGACACCATCGTGATGATACATATTTCATCTGCCCACTCTACAACACAACCCGCGAGACTCTCACAGACAGACACACACACACACACACACACACACACACACACACACAACACACACACACACACACACCACACACACACACACACAGCACACACACACACACACACACACACACACACACATAACACACACTTGCACACACTAACACACACACACGCTCTCCTGCTCTACATCCAGGGTGCTCAGTGTGAGTAGAGTAGAGAGAAGTGATAAAGAGGTGAACAGTGATCGACTCCACAGAGAGTCGATTTATAATACTAATGTATAAACTACAGTAGTACATATAATACTAATGTATAAACTACAGTAGGCCTGTTACAGTAGTACATATAATACTAATATATAAACTACAGAAGGCCTGTTACAGTAGTACATATAATACTAATGTACAAACTACAGTAGGCCTGGTACAGTAGTACATGTAATACTAATGTATAAACTACAGTAGGCCTGTTACAGTAGTACATATAATACTAATATATAAACTACAGTAGGGCTGTTACAGTAGTATAATACTAATATATAAACTACAGTAGGCCTGTTACAGGTATAGTACAATATACTACTAATGTATAGGCCTGTTACAGTTAGTACATATAATACTAATATATAAACTACAGTAAG
Source organism: Melanogrammus aeglefinus (assembly GCA_900291075.1). NCBI lineage: Eukaryota > Metazoa > Chordata > Actinopteri > Gadiformes > Gadidae > Melanogrammus > Melanogrammus aeglefinus. The sequence goes on from OLKM01001079.1 coordinate 54,394, forward strand.
GCCTGTTACAGTAGTACATATAATACTAAATATATAAACTACAGTAGGCCTGTTACAGTAGTACATATAATACGAATATATAAAACTACAGTAGGCCTGTTACAGTAGCACACATATAATACTAATGTATTAAACTACAGTAGGCCTGTTACAGTAGTTACATATAATACTAATATATAAACTTACAGTACGGCCTGTTACCAGTAGTACATATAATACTAATATATAAAATCTACAGTAGGCCTGTTACAGTAGTACATATAATACTAATGTATAAACTACAGTAGGCCTGTTACAGTAGTACATATAATACTAATGTATAAACTACAGTAGGCCTGTACAGTAGTACAATATTATAATACTAATATATAAACACACAGTTGGCCTGTTACAGTAGTACAATATAGTACTAATATATATATAATGCAGTAGGCCTGTTACAGTAGTTGTACACATACTAATATATAAGCTACAGTAGGCCAGTTATAGTAGTACACATAATTCTCATATATAAACTACAGTAGGCCTTTAGAAATGTTCTTCTCTTCTATAAGATGAGGTATAGCTGTTCTTCTGTTCTACAACATGAGGTGTAGCTGTTCTTCTGTTCTATAATATGAGGTGTAGCTGTTCTTCTGTTCTATAACATGAGGTGTAGCTGTTCTTCTGTTCTATAATATGAGGTGTAGCCGTTCTTCTGACTAGTAGTACACATAAATTCGGATATAAAGTCACAGGTCTGTACCTCAGAAATTCTCCTTTCTAACATGAAGTGTAGCTGTTCTTCTGTTCTACAACATGAGGTGTAGCTGTTTCTTCTGTTCTATAAAATGAGGTGTAGCCTGTTCTTCTGTTCTATAATATGAGGTGTAGCTGTTCTTCTGTTCTATAACATGAGGTGTAGCTGTTCTTCTGTTCTATAATATGAGGTGTAGCTGTTCTTCTGTTCTATAACATGAGGTGTAGCTGTTCTTCTGTTCTACAACATGAGGTGTAGCTGTTCTTCTGTTCTACAACATGAGGTGTAGCTGTTCTTCTGTTCTATAACATGAGGTGTAGCTGTTCTTCTGTTCTATAACATGAGGTGTTGTTGTTATTATAATCATGAGGTGTGACTGTTCTTCTGTTCTACAGCGGTGTAGGCCATACCACCATGAGGCCGTACCTCCATGAGGCCGTACCTCTGAGAGGCCGTACCTCCGAGAGGCCGTACCTCTGAGAGGCCGTACCTCCGAGAGGCCGTACCTCCATGAGGCCGTACTTCCGAGAGGCCGTACCTCCATGAGGCCGTACCTCCGAGAGGCCGTACCTCCATGAGGCTGTACCTCCGAGAGGCCGTACCTCCGAGAGGCCGTACCTCCATGAGGCCGTACCTCCGAGAGGCCGTACCTCCGAGAGGCCGTACCTCTGAGAGGCCGTACCTCCATGAGGCCGTACCTCCGAGAGGCCGTACCTCTGAGAGGCCGTACCTCCATGAGGCCGTACCTCCGAGAGGCCGTACCTCCGAGAGGCCGTACCTCCGAGAGGCCGTACCTCCATGAGGCCGTACCTCTGAGAGGCCGTACCTCTGAGAGGCCGTACCTCCTGGAGGCCGTTCCTCCGGGAGAGGATTCCTCAGTGTACCTGGTGAACTGGTTTTATCTAGATTCCTCCAGGTTGAAGGAGAGCGTGTGTGTGTGTGTGTGCGTGTGTGTGCGTTTGCGTGTATGCTGTTTGTGTGTGTCAGTGTCTATGTGTGTGTATTTATTTATGTGTGTGTGTGTGTGTATGTATGTATGTGTGCGTGTGTGTGTTTGTGTGTGTGTGTGTGTGTGCGTGTATGCTGTTTGTGTGTGTCAGTGTCTATGTGTGTGTGTTTATATATGTGTGTGTGTGTGTGTGTGTGTGTGTGTGTGTGTGTGTGTGTGTGTGTGTGTGTGTGTGTGTGTGTGTGTGTGTGTGTGTGTGTGTGTGTGTGTGTGTGTGTGTGTGTGTGTGTGTGTGTGTGTGTGTGTGTGTGTGTGTGATTGTTAATTCATGGGTAACCACCTGGCTAATGGCATTTCTGGATCCGTCGCATTTCCACAACATAATCAACCTCTCCCCGCCCGCATTATTCATACGGCCACATTACGGCCACCGGTGATAATATTGAATATTAACGAGTTTGGGGAGCGGGACATTGCAGTGTAGGGAAGAAGAGGAGGTAAAATTAGCTTATTGGATTTACACTAGCATTGATTATTCAGTATTATTAAAACTTTATCAAGAAGGAAATACTTGTGATTAAATAATAATAATGTATCAATGATAATAATAACAAGGAAGAGGCTGAATATGAATAATGAAGGCGTGCATTAAGACCAGGACCAGATGTATTGATTGATTATCGGGAGGCCAAGACCAGGGCCTTAAAACTGATCGTGAGTTTCATCACCGCTCCAGAGATGATGTCACCGTTCTAAAAATAAGCGTATTATATCTGAAATGGTCCCTAAGTGGACCATAACCATATTGTTGTGATGTCAACATTACAGGAAACGCTCCCTCACTACTTCCTGTAAGAAACAGGCTGATCTTATCTCCCTGCTCATTGATTACCCCCGTCCATCTCTCTCTCCCTCTCCTCTCCTTCTCCTTCTATCCCTCTAACTCTCTCTATTCTTCTCTCCATCTTCTTCCTACCCTCCCACCCTTGCCTCCTCTCCACCTCTCTCTCTCCTTTTCTCTGTTTCCTGCCATCTCCCATCTCCTCCCCCTCCTCCTCCTCCTCTCCCTCCTCCTCCTCCCTCAACCTCCTCCTCCTCCTCCAACTCCTCCTCCCCCTCCTCTTCCTCCCCCTCCTCTTCCCCCTCCTCCTCCTCCCTCTCCTCCTCCACCTCCTCCTCCCTCTTCCTCCTCCTCCTCCCCCTACTAAGTACGGCTGGGTGCAGCTTAACATAGCAGGCGTCCATAAAGAAGCCACTGAACAAACATCCCATAATTGTATGAAATATTGATAAGATCTCTGCAGTCCATGGAGGAGGCTGACCGCTGAGACCATGACCACAGACACGCAGCTCAGCGGTCTGACAGACAGACAGACAGACAGACAGACAGACAGACAGACAGACAGACAGACAGACAGACAGACAGACAGACAGACAGACAGACAGACAGACAGACAGACAGACGGACAGGCAGGCACACAGATAGACAGAAAGGCAGACGGACAGGCAGACAGACAGGCAGGCAGGCAGACAGACAGGCAGGTAGCCAGGCAGATAAACTTTTTAATTCTTTGATAGCAGATTGGTTAACTTTTGAACAGAAGATTTTTATCACCTCCAATTATCTGATGAAAGCTCTGGAGCTGTGAAATCGCTTTAATAAAAAACTCTGCTGCGATCTGTTATCTGACGAATCGTTCGTGAGAATTATGACGTGTCCCACAGTCGGTCACGGCAGTTCACAGCCTTTTAGCAAAGTGAGGGTTCAGACAATGGGCTACTCTTCAGGGGAAAGAGGGGGCTGGGGTGGGTCTCCTCGCCCTGTTCTCTGGGAGAGAGCACAGATCCCCCTCTTCGACAAACTTCTGCAGCGCTGCGAGTCCTAATCTGTGGATGTGCGGCGAGTGTGTGAGGAAGAGGAGGAGATGTTTTAACAAGCCTTCATCTGTCAGGGGGCCAGTCTTCCACAGCTGACCCCAGCGGCCCGCCACACATTTATGCAAAGACGGCGAGGAACTCGTCACCGTGGAGCGGCTGGGCGCGCGGCGGCCCCCCGGACACGCTATTTACCAACAACCTTCTCCCGGGCCCTAAGAGGATTAGAGCCACCGGGGGTAGGGAGTCTGGGCTCTAATTGTCGTTCCGTCGTCTGAGACGGACACGACTTCTCTACGGAGCGTAGAGCTGGAAATACTGAGAGAAGAGCGAAGAGCGAAGAGAGTTGAGAGAGGAGAGAGGAGGAGAGGAGAGAGAGGAGGGGAGAGAGGGGAGAGGAGAGAGAGGAGGGGAGAGGAGAGGAGAGGAGAGGAGAAGAGAGGAGAGGAGAGAGAGAGAGGAAGAGAGGAGAGAGGAGGGAGAGGAGGGAGAGAGGAGAGGAGAGGAGAGGGAGAGGAGAGGAGAAGGAGAGGGAGAGGAGGAGGAGAGGAGAGGAGAAGGAGAGGAGAGGAGAGGAGAGGAGAGGAGAGGAGAGGAGAGGAGAGGAGAGGAGAGGAGAGGAGAGAGAGGGAAGGAGAGGGCTTCAGCCACAGAAGTTAAGACAGAGACCAATGTTCAGTCATGAGGGTCACATGTTGCCATCATTATTTTTTAAGATTTAAGATTCTGCAAATGTGCAGACAAACGTGGAGCCTTTTTAAATCTGATAAATATTTCTGTGAGTTTAATCTTCTAAGGAGTTGCTGGTTCAACTGCCCAAAACAGAAATTGGGGAAAGAATTGCGAAACGCCTAAACCTCATATGGTGGACCTCAATGGTTCAGACCAGAGCTCCTGGTGGACTGACTGGTTCAGATCATCTGGAGTCAGGACAGAACCTCGTCATCACCACAGTCTGAATGGTTCAGTTTCACCCCCCCTCCCTCCTGCCCCCCCTTTCCTCTCTCTCCCCCCTATCCCCCTGATCGTCAGTTTGACGCTAACATCTGGAGATGAGGAGGAGTCATACATCAAGTTGCTTCTGATAAAACAACACGACCAAAACAACAACAGCAACAACAATAACATCATCGACATCAACAATACGGCCACTACGGCACGGAAGAATACTTCAAACGGAAAAAACAGAGGAAGGAGAAGAAACCAATGATGGAGGAGGTGGAGGAGGCGGAGGAGGAGGAGGAGGAGGAGGAAGAGGAGGAGGAGGAGGAGGAGGAGGGAGGAAGGAGGAGGAGGAGGAGGAGGAGGAGGAGGAGGAGGAGGAGGAGGAGGAGGAGGAGGAGGAGGAGGGGAGGAGGAGGAGGAGGTGGAGGAAGAGGAGGAGGAGGAGGAGGAGGAGGAGGAGGAGGAGGTGGAGGAGGTGGAGGAAGAGGAGGAGGACGGAGGAGGCGGAGGAGGAGGAGGAGACAGAGATGGGATTAATGTGTTAGCATGCTATCGATGGCTTGTTAATGTGTTAGCATGCTATCGACCTAGCGCATTAATGCGTTAGCATGCTCTCCGTTAAGCTTGTTAATGCATTAGTATGTTATTGATGTGCCCCTTTAATGCGCTAGCATGCTATCAACCTAGCAAGTTAATGCGTTAGCATGGTATCGACGTAGCTCTTATCACCTGACTAATTCATGAGTGCATATGGTTGAGTTTGTTTTGGGGCTTCATCTTCGTCCTCTTCCTCTTCCTCAACAGAGCGTGTTGCTAAGCGCCACCTCTGTCTCCATGATGTGATGAAGCCTTCACAACTTACAAACATTAACACACAACTTACATACATTAACACACAACGTACACACATTAACACACAGCTTTTATACGACAGCTTGTGGAGATGGTCAGGGACCGGAGCTCCATGGACCAGGACAAGGGCCGAGCACTGAGCCGCCCAGACCGGAGTGGCAGCGGGCTTCCTGGAGACCAGCAGGAGACCAGCGGGCCTCCAGGAGACCAGCAGGCCTCCAGGAGACCAGCAGGCCTCCAGGAGACCAGCGGGCCCCCAGGGGACCAGACTACCTTCTTGTGGAGAAGACAAGGAAATGTGGAAGCAGGTCAACAGAAATAGAAGATAAAGGGTCACGATAAACCTAAGGTAACAGATAACAACATAGTGAACGGACCAGTAAGTCTTAGACCAGTAGGTCCTGGGTCTTAGATAGATAGATAGATAGATAGATAGATAGATAGATAGATAGATAGATAGATAGATAGATAGATAGATAGATAGATAGATAGATAGATAGATAGATAGATAGATAGATAGATAGATAGATAGATAGATAGATAGATAGATAGATAGATAGATAGATAGATAGATAGATAGATAGATAGATAGAGTGATAGATAGATAGATAGATAGATAGATAGATAGATAGATAGATAGATAGATAGATAGATAGATAGATAGATAGATAGATAGATAGATAGATAGATAGATAGATAGATAGTGATAGATAGAGTGATAGATAGATAGAGTGATAGATAGAATGATAGATAGAATGATAGATAGTAATAGATAGAGTGATAGATAGATAGAGATAGATAGATAGATAGATAGATTAGATAGATAGATAGATAGATAGATAGATAGATAGATAGATAGATAGATAGATAGATAGATAGATAGATAGATAGATAGATAGATAGATAGATAGATAGATAGATAGATAGATAGATAGATAGATAGATAGATAGATAGATAGATAGATAGATAGATAGATAGATAGATAGATAGATAAGTACTTTATTCATCCCCACAGGGGAAATTCAGGTGTCCAGCAGCCTACAATGTGTTGTCCAGACAAGCATTCACCAAGCAATACACTCATACAAACACAAGTAAAGACACAGACAATAACGGTTGTTAAAGGAAAAGTAAAAAGGCTACTATCATTAAGAATAAATAAAATTAAAATTAAAGTTTAAAATTAAAATGAATGCGCATCACCAGGTCCATTATGCAGCCTTATGGCGGCTGGAATGAAAACCTCCTGTACCTCTCTGTGTCCTGCAGCGCACAGAGAGGCAGTCTGTACACTTTGCGGCTACTTTGCTGGGCAACCACAGTATCATGTAGTGGGTGCTCCTGTTTCTGATGATGGCTTTCATCATCTTCCCTCATTCTGTCCTCCACCAAATCTCCTACAGAAACCACCCCTCCTCCCACAACACTGACACACACTTCCTGACTAGTTTGTCCAATCTGTTACGGTCCCTGGCTGTCATACAGCTGCCCCAACACACCACTGCAAAGAACACTGCACTGCCCACAACTGACTGGTAGAACAGATACAGCATGTTATTGCAGACTTGGAAAGATGTTAATTTCCTGAGGAAAAAGAGCCTGCTCTGGCCTTTTTTGTAGGCTGCATCTGTGTGGACTGACCAGTCCAGTTTATGGTCCAGGTGGACTCCCAGACCAGTAGGTCTTAGTTATTAGACCAGTAGGTCTTAGACCAGTAGGTCTTAGACCAGTAGGTCCTAGACCAGTAGGTCGTAGACCTGTAGGTCGTAGGGGCTAATGTCCACTGGGCCTCACCAGGTGCACCAGGCCCAGGGCGATGGTTTGACCCTCAGTGAGCCGAGCCCAGACGGCAGCTGAACACAGAACACGTGGTTAGCGTGTTGTCTTGTCGACAACACGTGGTTAGCGTGTCGTCGTGTCGACCAGAGAACCCGGGACCATCTGCGCTCACATGGCACACCCCGGTGCCCACATTCCCCACGTGTCTGCATGACGTCATCCGCGCGGGATCAGCCAATCGCCCTCCACCCTGAACCGGAGTGGGCGGAGCTACACTGGCCGCCTCGTGTTAGCAGCCTGTTCTCCCAGTTACACTTCATCTGTTGGCCCCTCTCCCTCTCTCCATCCCCCTCCCCCCTCCTTATCTACATTCATCCCTCTCCCTCCACCTCCTCCTTCCCCTCCTCTCCTCCTCCTC
>OLKM01001079.1:61961-81327 GCA_900291075.1 Melanogrammus aeglefinus
CTTGAGGGATGATAGAGAGGGAGTGAGGGAGCGAGGGAGGGAGGGAGGATGGGAGAAAGTGAGAAAGGGAGGAAGGGAGGGAGGACAGCCATTGTAAACATAGAATTGCATTCCATAATAATAATAATTCCGCAGTTGAATCATTTCCTATCAGCTGGATATTGTAATCCAGGGTAAAAGCGCTCCTGTTGACGTGCCCCCCCCCCCCCCCCCCCCGCCGATGAGGTGGTCTTAATTAGACCTGGATGTTAAATTGTTGACCTTTCTACGCTCTTCCGGGATGAATACCGTCCACGCTAATCCGGAGCGTTTGAGTGTCGGTGCCAGGCATAGGAACCAGACGGTACAGCACGAAAGGGCAGCCTCGCACTCACGGCTACCGCCACGTACACCTAGGCATGCGTCTGCCTCACCGTTGTCATGGTTGCGGTGTTTATCACCTCTCGCTGCTGACAGAGACCCAGAGGCTGATCAGATTGGCTTCCCGAAAGCGAGAGAGCGAGAGAGAGGGAGAGGAGCGAAAAGAGAGAGGGATGGGGATGGAAAGAGAGAGGAGAGAGAGGGAGAGGCAGAGATAACGATGGGAGAGAGGGAGGGGAGACAGAGAGGGCGAGGGAGGCAGAGGGAGGGGGGAACAGAGAGGGAGAGAGAGAGAGAGAGAGAACGGTAGAGAGATAGAGATGGAGAGAGAGTCGGTGGGGGTGAGCGAGGCGGAGGACATGTTGGCGAGGGAGGGGTGAAATGCCAGCAGTGTGCAGAGGGGAATTTGAAGAAGGGCATTACACAAATGTCAATACTGCTTACTCTCGGCAGCGCAGCTCCCCCAAGGTTCTCCATTGAGGTAAAAAGAGCAGTGTGAAGTCAATTCACCATAAAACATTATTTTTTAAACGCTTGCTTTGGAACCAAGCATCACCACCCACTGACTCTTTCTCTTCCGGTGGGGGACCTTTAAAACGCTCTTTAGTAGGCATGCACACGCGTCTCCCTTCTGAATGGCTGTTTTGATATTGTAGAAAGATAACTACAGAGTTGCACTTGACTGAACAAGCCCTTTGAGTCTAGTGGCCTGTGGTAACCGCTTTTCTCAGCAGCCGCAGCCCGCCCCCTAGCGGCGCCCTGCAGTACATCCCGGCCGGCCAACCCTCAGCAGCCTGAGACCGCCCCCTAGCGGCGCGTCGAGGGGTCCTGTGACGCTGTGGCCATGCTGGATAGCAACAAGGAAGGATGCTGAAGGAACGCCGTCGGCATCATAATAAACATCCGCGTGCGACGCGTAGACAAGACCCTTTATTGGACAAGGTCTGGAAGCTCCGTGATTTGACCTTCAGTATGAATGAAATCATTAATGCAGGATTATGAATCTAACGAGCCGGTCCTTGGCGCTGGGCTGCCGTTCGTCCATTGTTTCCAAATTGCGATCTTTCTCCCGTCATTTTTGCATACATTAAAACAAATCACATATCACCGGCGAGTGACGCTTGTGCACGCGACTGCTACGCGCCGCTACGGGAGAACCAAGACCTCCCTTGGGTGGAGCTTCGTCCTGGCCTGACCAATCAGAATCCGTTTTGATGGAACGCTTTAACCTCCCAGCGAATCACAGCAGGCTTTCTTGACACCCCGTGCTGTGGTCCGTGGTTTCAGAAGCGAAGCAGGTACGCATGTGTTGTTCCCGTCATAAATCCAACCACTGTTTTTAGTTATTTGACTTGTTTGTAGTATATATGTAATATCCATAAGATCGTGGTTAAATTATGCCTCTAGGCGGTGGATTGTGACGTGTTTAGACATAGTTTATGAGTTCAGAGGTTTGAGGCATCACATATGGCAAGATGTCCTACATTTCACCTGCGATTATACTCTTTGACAACTTCTTAATCTTACAATTTGTTCCATACATTTGCCGGAATACATCCAGTGAGATGTCGCAGGTCTGATCGGTGTAGATTAGATAACAGAGCGGGTCCTATAGCTGTGGTCTGGGCGGACTTGTGTGGGGATGTTCTAGCTGACCAACGGCTGAATAGAAGAGATCACCAGACGCACCGCATGAATGGACGCTTTGTCCGGCTGACCGGTCTGTCACTGTAGGCCCAAATGACAGCCCCTAACTAACCACCTATTGACAGTCAGGTGTGTGTGTTTTAGTAGTAGTAGTAGTAGTAGTAGTAGTAGTAGTAGTAGTAGTAGTAGTAGTAGTAGTAGTAGTTTGTTGTGGTTTTATGTAACTCCCCTTCGTCGTCGTCATAGCTCTGTGTAGACTGTCCCGGTGTGTAGCCTTTCTGGGCCAGGCCCAGGCTAAGAGGTTAACTCAGTTCACGGGCCCTGTGTTTTACGGTCGGGCGTTGCGGTCCACCCGCAGTGTCTATCTCTCGTCTCTGGTGGGAATGCCGCAGACAAACAAATCCAGGAACGCCCCGGCGCACAGTAAGTCGGCGGATAGTGCATCCATGGTCCGGGAGGAGAGCCATGGAGGAACAGCAGCAGGAGGAGGAGATACCGGCGACAAGGATATCATCAAGTCACCCAGTGATCCCAAACAGTACAGGTAGACCTCCTCACCCAGTCTTCATAGGCATTTACAGAAGTATTTAGACTCTTGTAAAAGTGTCTTCAATTTGAACAGTCATTCTCTCTTGTATTTTTCAAAAGTATCTTTGGAATGTGTGATTTAATACCCTCTTATTAAGGGTTACTTTTCCTAAATCATTCAAGTATTGAAGTACAATCAGAGTAATTCTATGCTAAGCTTCTCCAAACCAATAGCCACCCCAAGCCTAATCGTCAATGATACCCCCAGGTACATCGTGCTTGACAACGGCCTGAGAGCTCTGCTCATCTCAGATACAAGGACGAGTTCAGCTGACAACACCTCTGACGGAGAGGACGACGAGGAGGAGGAGGAAGAAGACGAGGAGGAGGAGGAGGAGGAGGAAGGCGATGAGAGGAGGAAGAGGGCAGTGACTCCGGAGAAGAAACAGGGGAAGAGGAAGACGAGGATGACAAAAAGGAGAGCGAGGACGAGGGAGAGAAGGAGGGGAAGAGGAAGACGAGGATGACAAAAAGGAGAGCGAGGACGAGGGAGAGAAGGAGGGGAAGAGGAGACGAGGGAAGCCGTCTGAGAAACAGGTGCACAACAGGAACCTACTTTGTGGCTCTGCCCAGTAACTTGCATGTAAATCGGAACCGCAATTTTGGCCTCCGCAATTAGCTGAACGCCAAAGGCTGCAATTATTGCGTACATCTTTGTTTTATGAGAAATGTAATACGAAATTATTATGTGATTTCGTAGGCCTGTTTCATTAAAAGCCAATTACAAAGCGTTACAACTCGGCAGTAAGCGCTGGTTGTAGAATCATCCCCTCTAAATATATGACATGATGTTATGGGATGGGGAAGCACGGTTTGGAAAATCGAATCGGTAATCTGTCTGTATAGTCGCAATCACTAACCCAATATAGGTCAAAATATATACTCCAAAAGTATAATTGAACCATTTAGATTTTGTTAGATGTGTGTGGTTTTATAAACGTACAATGGCATGTTTGCATCTTTGTGCATATTGTCCCAAGGATTTGTCATGCGTTTTTTGAGAACTGGAACGTCGCCCCCTGTGTAATGAGGAAGTAACGCTCCCTGTCTGTCTGTCCCAGTCGGCTGCTGCGCTGTGTGTCGGAGTGGGCAGCTTCAGCGACCCCGACCACCTCCCCGGCCTCGCACACTTCCTGGAACACAGTGAGTGGGCAACCTCCTGCAGCACGCTGTCAACCCCACCCATCCCCCCCCCCCCCATCCTGCCTCCCCCCATCCCAACCCCTCCATCCACCCCCCCCCATCTGCCTCCCCCCATCCCAACCCCCATCCCAACCTCCCCCATCCCAACCCCATCCCAACCCCCCCCCCAATCCTCCCCCCCCGCCATCCCAACCCCCCCCCCCCCCCATCCAAACCCTACAGGGGAAGAGACGGGGGGTCTGAAGATATTGAGCTTTATTTAATTTTTTAGTGCTTGAGTTACCTTTACGTGTATTTCTGCAGCTCTCTGTTGTTTTTTGTATGGCTACAAATCAAGCAACCTTGCCGTTCCTCTTCCCTCCCTTTACACTTTTTTCCCAACCTCTCCTCTCCTCCTCTCTTCTTCTCCTCTCCACTCCTCTCTTCCCTTCTCCGCTCTCCTCTCTCCTCTCCTCTCCCCTTGTTAACTCTCTCGGCTTCTATCTGCTCCTCTCCTCTCCTCTCTCCCCTCTCTTCCCCTCTCTCTCCCTACCCTCTCCCCTCCCCTTTTCTAACCTCCCTCTCTGCTCTCCCCTCTCCTTTCCTCTCCTCCCCTCCCTCTCTGCTCTCCCCTCTCCTTTCCTCTCCTCCCCTCTCCTCCCCTCTCCTCCCCCTCCCAGTGGTGTTTATGGGCAGTGAGAAGTATCCCACGGAGAACGGCTTTGACGCCTTCCTCAACAAACACGGCGGCAGCGACAACGCCTCCACCGACTGCGAGCGGACGGTGTTCCAGTTCGACGTTCCCAGGAAGCGCTTCCGGGAGGCTCTGGACAGGTGAGGACCCGAGGGAGAGCGCTTTGTCTCCGGGTCAAACCTGTGCTTCATGTGTTTCTCAACTTCTTTTGTATTTATTTAAATTCTAACTTTCTCCAGCTTTTAGTCAGTAAGAAAGGGATCCGAGTTATGATTGACCGTACCTTTTGTTGCCGCCCTTAACTCACACTTTGAAAAAAGTGGACCAAATAACTCCAGGTTGTGTAAATGCAGGTTGAGGTCTTAGGACGTGGCTCATGGTGTCCTTCAGGTCAGGCTGTTGGCAGTGGGGGGGGGGGCATGAGGAAGGCCCCCCCCCCACTTCACCAGAGCGCTGGGAAAGTTCTTGCAGACATTCCGACATCAGTTTCCTCGGTGCGGTCGTGTGTTGTCTGCCGGCTCCCCCCCTGATGTCTCTGCCTGGGGCCTGGTCTGAGTCCGGTCCACTCGCTGATTATCCGCTCTGCTTCTCCCCCTGGCGGTGTTTCCCCCCCCCCGTCCCTCCCTCCCTCCACAGGTGGGCCCAGTTCTTCATCTGCCCTCTGATGATCAGAGACGCCGTGGACCGCGAGGTGGAGGCTGTCGACAGCGGTGAGTGGAGGCCGGGACCACCTTCTCCAGCCCCCCCACCCACCCGTCATGCTACCCCCAACAAAGCCAGGGCGGGCGGGCGGGTGGGGGCAGTGGTCGATGGGGGTGGTGGAAGGGTGGTTGGGGGGGGGGGGGGTGATGTTGTTTCTCTGCTCATCAGTCCCTCTGGACTCTGCTGAGAAAGGAGAATGATTTGACCTGGGTCTGCACACTAGGTCTCTATAAATAAAGACATGTACAGAGACACAGCAGGACGCCACACAAAAACATATGCACTGTGTGTATTATTTACTTCGAATTGTATATCCTTAACCATCCCTTTGCTGTCTTCTTCACCCCCCCCCCCCCCCCCCACCCTGAAGAGTACCAGCTGGCCAAGCCGTCCGACTCCCACAGGAAGGAGATGCTGTTTGGCAGTCTGGCCAAACCCGGACACCCCATGGGCAAGTTCGGTTGGGGTGAGTCCCCCGTCCCCCCACCCAGCACCCTGTGGACGGCCCCACAGACCAGTGCTCAATCAGCCGGGCGCCACGCCCTTCACCTCGTTAACCAACCGTGAACAGCTGTTCGAGGAGAGGCCAACAAAGACAAGAAGGCAATTTGTGTGACTCTTGTTTTTTTTTGTTTTTGTGCCAGGAAACGCTCAGTCCCTGAAGGAGGAACCCAAGGAGAAGAAGATCAACGTGTACAAAGAGCTGCGGGCCTTCTGGAAGAGATACTACTCTGCCCACTACATGACCCTGGCCGTGCAGTCCATAGGTCAGCAGTCCAGCCCTTCAGCTTCCCTGAGCCCAAAGCAACCTACTCCAGAGCTATTCATCCCTTAGGCCAGAGCAATCGACTCCAGAGCTGTTTGTTCCTTTAGGCAGAGCGATCTACTGTAGTGCTGTTGGTTCCTTTAGGCCAGAGCAATCTACACCCAAACTGTTCCTCCCTTAAACCAGAGCAATCTACTCCACAAATGAGCATTCCTTTAGGCCAGAGCAATCTACCTCAAAGCCGTTTGTACTTTTAGGACAGAACAATCTACTGAAGAGCTATTCGCTCCAATAGGCCAGAGCAGTCTACTCTATAGGTATCCGCTCCCAAAGGCCAGAGCAATCCATTCCAGAGTTTATCATTTCCAATACTTTTTAGTTTAAGGTGGAGAGAGTGCATCCAGGTTCTTTCAGGTGTAAGCCACTCAAGATATGAAATAATCCTCCCTATTCCATTGCATGTTCTACATTTTGTGAATGCATTTCTAAGGGGGATTATATTGCTAACAGTAGATATTTCACAGTAAATGACAACAGATGGATAAAGTAGATAGTTCCTGCTGCTAACTTCCCTCTGTTCCCCCTCTGCCCCAACAGAGAAGCTGGACACCTTGGAAGAGTGGGTGAGGGAGATTTTCAGCAAGGTGCCCAACAAGTAAGTCTGAAGCTCTTCAATGGCATGGTTCACCGACCTGCCATCTTGGATCCTAACACTAGCCACGGTGTTACCCCCAGAAAATGTGGTCAAGGAGGTTTCAGTTTCAATTCCATTCGAAAACTGCACGACCATTGTCGTCAACAGTATTCAGGGTGTCCGCGCATCCATAAAAAGTCTTTAAAAGTCTTAATTCATGCTTCTAAATTCAAGGCCTTAAAAAGTCTTCAATTCGTTACAAATGTCATATGCTGGTCTTAAACACTGTAACTCAAGGTCTTAAATTTGTCGGGGCAGGACTTTATATATTTTAATTTTTCTCGAGTGACTTTTCAGGAAGGACATGTAGAGAGGCTTCTTTCTTGCTAGCTGCATATATAAACGACTGTCTGCGTGCTTGCTAGCTAGTCTGCGACAATGGGTAGGTGCAAATTCAAGGACAGTTGGCTGGAAGACGTCCGTTTCAGAGGTTGGCTCGCGTCTGTTGCCAACCTCCACCATTGCGTGTTTTATGTCTTAAATTTCATTCAGGGTGGTATTAAAAAGGTCTTAAAAAGTCTTAAATTTGACTTGCTGAAACCTACAGATACTCTGGGATGCATTATTTCTCTTTATACCTGATGGAAGTATGCTTCAATTTCCCTACGAGAGTTTTCTACTTTGTTAATGCATGATAATTAAAAAATATTAATATACATGTTATTTTTAATACATTGGTAGTCAAGGCGGGCCCTATGGTTGTTAAGGCGGCCGCCTCAACCATACAGTGCTGGGGTAAACACTGAGTCGTGCGTGGAGGCGTTGTCCTCTGCTACTCTTCCACTTCCTGTGCTGCATCTCACTTCCTGTGCTTTGTCTAGCGGCCAGAACACAACGATGTGTTTGGATTAGGAATCAAGACATTAATATTTCCTCCTTAACAAAACGCTCGTACCATGAGCATCAATTGTAGTCTCTGTAAATAAGCTTTAATTTCACCCTACAGTAAATATTTACCAGGTGGTAATCATTCCTTCCTAATGAAGATGAATTGTTCTCCTAGGCCCTTTTTCGCTGATAAGGAAAATATTTCGCAATTATCTCCTGGCTTGAAAGGACGCCATTACTCCATGCGTCCGGATGAGTTGCCTTTCTACCTGATAAATGATACCTGTGGTGCCGGTGCTGGCAGGGGACATTATTAGTGTGCTTTGTATTGTGTTTGTGTGTGTGCGTGCGCGTGTGTGTGTGTGTGTGTGTGTGTGTGTGTTGTGTGTGTGTGTGTGTGTGTGTGTGTGTGTGTGTGTGTGTGTGTGTGTGTGTTTGCAGCGTCAAGCCCGGGCCGGATTTCTCTCACATGCAGGATCCCTTCGATACACCAGCCTTCAACAAGCTCTACAGAGGTACGCACCCCCGCCCTGGCAGCCCACCGGGCCCACGTGGGGGGTGGGGGGGAGATAATCAGCAGCCTGCACAGTGGCCCCCCCCCACTGTGCCGCCGCCGCTACTGCTGCCAATACGGGCGACCTCTGTGTAACTGGGAATATAACATCCTAAGGCCTTCATTAATGCCAGGAATATTAATTGTGTGTGTGTGTGTGTGTGTGTGTGTGTGTGTGTGTGTGTGTGTGTGTGTGTGTGTGTGTGTGTGTGTGTGTGTGTGTGTGTGTGTGTGTGTGTGTGTGTGTGTGTGTGTGTGTGTGTGTGTGTGTGTCCAGTTGTTCCCGTGAGGAAAGTCCATGCGTTGACCATCACGTGGGCCCTCCCGCCTCAGGAGAAGCACTACAGGTAACACACACACACACACACACACACACACACACACACACACACACACACACACACACACACACACACACACACACACACACACACACACACACACACACACACACACACGCACACAGATGGATATGCACACATGAGGATTCTCTTGTCTCTGCCGTCCTCCGTGCCGACCCTTCTCTCCCCCCCCCCACCCTGCTGTCTCCGCAGGGTGAAACCTCTCCACTACATCTCCTGGCTCATTGGCCACGAGGGAGCGGGCAGCATCCTCTCCCTGCTCCGGAAAAAGTGAGTTTGCCCGAAAAGGTCTGATCCCTCTTCCCCCTCACCGGGCCGGAGGGCCCTCCAGAACCAATCACACACACACCACCCTCCGGGTTCCCATTCACATTCCTACTCCCCTGTGATGTTTTTTCCGGGCGCTCTGTGGCGCCCGGGGGTCCCACTTGCGCCGCGGCGCTCCCACTTGTCCCTGGATATCAGGCTGTTCCCGTAATGAGGCCCCCCCCTCGGCCCTCCTTGACGATAAGCGTTGCCGGACCCTCTCTGATTGCCTGGTTCTGTCTACAGCAGTAGCCCCCGTATCCTAGCAACAGCGCATCGGGCGGTTGATGGAACACACCGAGCATGCCGCCGTGTGAATGGGAACGCTGAAGGGGAGAGGGGGCGGTCGTAGCGCTTGTCATTCAGAAGTGAGCGATGGAGCCCGATGCCGCCAGCGTACCACGAGGGCCCTTCAGCCCGGACTTTAAAGTTGGTGCTTTATTTATCGCCCCAGTGCGCCGGGAGGTACGCCCGAGTGTGCCGGGAGGTACGCCTGAGTGCGCCGGGAGGTACGCCTGGCGGTGGGCAGCAGGGGTCAAACCGTGAGCTCCCGCCTGCAGAAATAGCCTCCCGCTTGAAGGTAGGCAGGTTTCAGAGGACGGTAGCTTGAGGCTGTTGTACGTGAGGCCAGGGTTGGATGGGGTTTTCGGAGGGCCATTGTGTGGCCCGATGCGCGGCAGGGTTTACCTGGCATGATGTCACGTAATGTACACAGCATAAAACGCCATCGAATGAAAGAAAACCATTGTATCTCCACCAAGCAGCGTAGATCCTCAAGAGAGAAAGGAGGTTGCTAAGCAACACAAGCTTGCGTTCTTTGAGAGGGGTGTTGCCTTAACGCTCAAAGTGTGTGTGTGTGTGTGTGTGTGTGTGTGTGTGTGTGTGTGTGTGTGTGTGTGTGTGTGTGTGTGTGTGTGTGTGTGTGTGTGTGTGTGTGTGTGTGTGTGTGTGTGTGTGTGTGTGTGTGTTACAACGGCTTGGAGCGGCATCCAGGACCAGAACTCTGCGGTTTAACATTGAGTTTACAAAGCTACCGGTACTCCCAATATGCCGTCCTCTGACGTGTGCTGTTTTTGTTCGCATAATCAAACTATGAAACCAAGTTAATCGAATATAGTTTCGTAGTTCGATTATGCAGTTCTACAACTCAGTTGACTGAATGTGGCGGTGTATCGCCAACAGTGATCGTCCCGTGGTGCACCGTGACATACCATCCCTGTCTGGTGTATCCGGTGGAATGTATGTGAGACATGTCTCTATGGGACCGTGTGTCCGGGTAGATGCTGGGCCCTGGATCTCTTCGGCGGGAACAGCGAGACGGGCTTCGACCAGAACGCCACCTACTCCATCTTCTCCATCTCCATCACCCTTACGGATGAGGGCTACCAGAACTTCTACCAGGTAGGAGGGCGACTCCCAGCCAAAAGGTTCTGGGTTTGATTCCCCCTCTCCCCATCAGTTGACTCCATCTTAGGCCCCGTCCACACGAACCAGGGTATTTTTGAAACCAAACTTTTATGGACCCCGGTTAAAAAATTTTTTGCGTCCACACCACCGGTTTGATAAAAAATAACTCCGTCCACACGAGACCGCAAATCCGCCTCAAACATGCATTCCAAAGCAGTAGGTGGCGATAGCACTCCAAACAGGAGGGCCACTTAGCCAATCACAAGGCTGGAAAAATTCATACCGGGAAAAACAACAATGGCGAACCGAGGCCGGGCAGATTCCCTTCGTGTGGACAGACAGCGAAGTTGAGTTACTTCTCACTGTTACTCATGAATTTAAAAAAGAAGAATTCAAGAAAATGTGGATTGGGAGTCGTGTCAGTCCAAGATGATAATCTGATGATCTGATGATAGTCAAGTGATACATTGGTCTCCATGGATACTACTTATACTGTTTACCGTCGCACAGTGTGACGTCAAACAATGTCGACAAGGAACCAAAAAACTGCGGTTTTCCTGTCCACACGTGACTGCTGAAACCGGAGTTTTCGAAAAGTTCACCCTGGACTCCGGTTACAAAAAACTCCGGTTTCAGGAGCCGACAACTGCGGTTACGTGTGGACGAACGGCGAAACCGTGTAGAGTAACACACGGTTTCAAAAAAACCGGGTTCGTGTGGACAGGGCCTTACTCTCCGGTTAAGAAACATTCTCAAACCCACAAGGGATTCAAGGCCAACCCACTGTGTTCCGACCTGAAGCGAGTGTCAACAGGTTTGTACTATTGTACAGAGATGGGTGCTATGCTGCAACAGAGCCCTCGTCAGTCTGGGAGCAACACGTCACTTGTGTGTTAGTTTGTGTGACTCCCAGTGGGGTTTGCGCAGGGGTTCGCGTGTGAATGTGTGTTCGCTCCTCTGCAGGTAGTCCACCTGGTCTTCCAGTACCTCAGCATGCTGCAGACCCTGGGACCTGAACAGAGGTACACACACACACACACACACACACACACACACACACACACACACACACACACACACACACACACACACACACACACACACACACACACACACACACACACACACACACACACACACACACACACACACACACACACACACACACTGGAGGGTGCATTCAGGTAGTATCTCTATCTCTATCATATATATTTTTGTGCATCTTCCTCTTCTAACTGGTTTTCTTCCTTGGCTGAGGGTGTTGTGTGTCAATCACTCCTCCCTTCCTACTGTGGTGATTTACTGATGCGTCAGAAGAGGCTGATTACCTGTTAGGTCGTGGTCTCCTCGTGTTGTTAGTGCTGTGACAATCAACCTCCTCTGACATGTTGTCGCTGTCGTCCCTGCAGAATATATGAAGAAATCCAGAAGATCGAAGCCAACGAGTTCCATTATCAGGAGCAGGTAAATGAATACTGGTACTAATACTCGTGACTCTGACTCCAATCTTAGTTACTTCACTTATACTAGTGACTCCACTCGGATAGTGACTAAATTCTTATAGTGACTGCACCCTTATAGTTACTCCACCCTCATAGTGACTCCACATTTATAGGTACTCCATGTAATAGTGACACCACTCTTAATCTTATGTAATCTACAAATACGATACTTGAAATGTGTGTGTGTGTGTGTGTGTGGTGTGTGTGTGTGGTGTGTGTGTGTGTGTGTGTGTGTGTGTGGTGTGTGTGTGTGTGTGTGTGTGTGTGTGTGTGTGTGTGTGTGTGTGTGTGTGTGTGTGTGTGTGTGTGTGTGTGTGTGTGTGTGTCAGACTGACCCCATAGAGTTTGTGGAGGACATGTGTGAGAACATGCAGCTCTTTCCTAAAGAAGACCTCCTGACCGGAGACCAGCTGATGTTTGAGTTCAGACCAGAGGTAAGTGTGTGTGTGTGTGTGTGTGTGTTAGTGGGTTTTTGTTAAGACAGCAAGACTCGTCATTGTCTTTGAATTGATAATCAATGTCATTAATGTGTTCATATGGGTCTTTTTCTAATTATGGATAATCATTTCATTGTTATTTATGCTCTGCCTCCATAAAAATTCTTAAAGTGATGGGTGACATAACTCTGTAATTGTCTTCTACTTATGAGTGTCTTATGTAATTAAGTGTTATCATTCTGGTGCATTAAGCATCCGAATGAATATGTGGAGTCTGTTCCCTCATGGCTCCATAGTCAAGCAGTTGACCAATCACAGCCTTCCCACGTGGCCAAGCCAGGGCAATCATATTTCGCCGATTGGGCCTATTGATCTTTCAGACATCTTTCGAAGACTGAGTTTGTTAGCTGACTTCGAATACTCACTCATTTCCTGATGAGATCTTCGTTATGTAGTGGGTTCTTCCCTCTGATATGTTACAGTTACTGAAGCGTTTATAGATCTTGCTGTCCCTTCCTTTAACCGTCTCTGTGACGTTACATAGC
Source organism: Melanogrammus aeglefinus (assembly GCA_900291075.1). NCBI lineage: Eukaryota > Metazoa > Chordata > Actinopteri > Gadiformes > Gadidae > Melanogrammus > Melanogrammus aeglefinus. The sequence continues at coordinate 74,475 of OLKM01001079.1, forward strand.
GTCAACACCCATTGGCCTCCCAGACAGGAGCCTAGCATGCTGATTGGCTCCTCAGACAGTCAGTTAGTGCCGGCTCATTTTCCTTTACGTTCTTCCCTACAAACTCTGCTCTCTGGCTTAATTTGGTCGCTGTCATGGTGCATTAAGAAAATGAATTATTAATAAAAAAACAACAACATTTCTATGGTGTGATGGAGCGTTTCATTTGAGAGATTTCAAGTCATTTTTGACAATTTGTGTGTTGATGTTTTTTTTTTATGACTTTGGTTTATTAGTTCTGGCATTTATCAGAACGAGTACAAACAATACATTGATGTTGGCTTAGAAATCCTCCATTAGGTTTTATGAGTTTTTAATCCACTGTCTTTGTGTGTGTGTGTGCGCGCGGGTGCGTAGGTGATCAGCGAGGCACTCTCCCTTCTCACCCCAGACCGGGCCAACCTCATGCTGCTGTCCCCCGAACACGAGGGCCACTGTCCCCTGAGGGAGAAGTGGTTCAACACCAACTACAGCCAGGAGGGTGAGACATACACATGAGCAGAGAGAGACAGACACACACACACACACACACACACACACACACACACACACACACACACACACACACACACACACACACACACACACACACACACACACACACACACACACACACACAACACACACACTCAAACAGACAGCCGTGCTTGTATGGCGTGTGCTTTGAAGATGCAAGCGCTGTGACTTTTGGATCAAACATGAATAATAATGGTGTTATTGAGATGTGTTTTATTTTATGTATGCCCGACGGACTCTTAACCGAAAACACTGGTCCAAGCGTGTATTCACTTTGATTCTTTCACGTTTCATTTCTTTATCGTCATGTAACGGTAGAGGGACCAGGGAGGGACTGCTTCAGGGTAGAGGGAGGGAGGACAGAACGGTCTCTGCCTGCTGCTCCTGATAAAACATACATACAAACATGACAGTACATCTGTCTGAGCTAACCCCCTCACCCCCTCTCCCCTTCTCCCCGTCTCCCCCTCTCACCCGTCTCCCCCTCTCACCCTTACCCTCGTTTCACCCAACCACCCACCCTCTCTTCTCACCCTCGCTCTCCCCCACCCCGACTCCCCATACTCCCTCCCTCCCCCCCCCCAGACGTCCATCAGGAGTGGCGGGACCGCTGGGCCGGGCCCCTGGAGCCAAACCCGGACCTGCACCTCCCGGGTCCCAACCACTTCATCGGTGAGCACAACCGACCCCTCTGAGTCCCTGGTTAATAAACTGTTTAGTCTAACCCGGACCGCACTGAGGAACTAGTTAGTTTAATCCGGGGCAGCGCTGGTGAACTAGTTAGTCTAACCCGGTTCGCCCTGGGAAACTGTTAAGTCTAACCAGGAAATGAGTTAGTCTAACCCAGACCGCACTGGAGAACTAATTAGTTTAACCAGGCCACACTGGTGAACTAGTTAGTCTAACCCAGGCCGCACTGGTGAACTAGTTAGTCTAACCCAGGCTGCACTGGTGAACTAGTTAGTCTAACCAGGACTGTACCACTGACCTGTTAAACTAGTTTGACCTGTTAAACTAGTTTAACCTGTTAAACTAGTTTAACCTGTTAAACTAGTTTGACCTGTTAAACTAGTTTAACCTGTTAAACTAGTTTAACCTGTTAAACTAGTTTAACCTGTTAAACTAGTTTAACCTGTTAAACTAACTAGAGAGGAACTGAACTACTGGCTGTTTAGTCCAGATCCTGTTAAACTATCAAAGCGACATACTGATGTTCTTTAGAGAGATGTTGTTAATATCAGATGGGGTCAAAGGTCATCCTACTCCAAGACTCCTTAGGTAGAGCGGCAAGGCATTAGGAGTCAAACCCACAACCTGTCGGCCTGGAGTCCAATCCAACACTAGACTATCCTGACGCGCTACAAAAATAAATTGTGTGTGTGTGTGTGTGTGTGTGTGTGTGGTGTGTGTGTGTGTGTGTGTGTGTGTGTGTGTGTGTGTGTGTGTGTGTGTGTGTGTGTGTGTGTGTGCATAGTGTGTGTGTGTGTGTGTGTGTGTTGTGTGTGTGCATAGCCACCCTCCCCCTTCTGGCCACCATTGTACACTGTATTGTGTTGTGTTGTATTATGTTGTATTGTATGATAGTACTGAACTGTGTAGCAACTGCAGTAGCTGCTATCATTGCTGTAACACGGGGAATTGGTTAGCCTAGTGATTGTTGTACTTGCACTTGGTTCTATGAACATCCTTTCTGTACCGATAGCGTTATATTGTCGCACTTCTTATGACAAATGTACTTATTGTAAGTCGCTTTGGATTAAAGTGTCTGCTAAATGTAAATGCGTGTGTGTGTGTGTGTGTGTGTGTGTGTGTGTGTGTGTGTGTGTGTGTGTGTGTGTGTGTGTGTGTGTGTGTGTGTGTGTGTGTGTGTGTGTGTGTGTGTGTGTGTGTGTGTGTGTGTGTGTGTGTGTGTGTGTGTGTGTGTGTGTGTGTGTGTGTGTGTGTTTAGCCACCGACTTCACCCTGCACCCGGCCGACTGTCCCGAGAGCGACGTCCCCGTTAAGATGGCCGACAGCGACGCTGGCTGCCTCTGGTACAAGAAGGACACCAAGTTCAACATCCCTAAAGGTGTGTGTGTGTGTGTGTGTGTGTGTGTGTGTGTGTGTGTGTGTGTGTGTGTGTGTGTGTGTGTGTGTGTGTGTGTGTGTGTGACGATGAGAGTGTCTGCCACAGTGTGTAGAACCTCTCACTGTCAATTAATATACAGCGTGTGCATACGTGTGTCACATGACACAGAGCTCTGGTAAGCACGGCATTGTGTTGACATGTTGTGCTCCTGTGTGTGTGTGTGTGTGTGTGTGTGTGTGTGTGTGTGTGTGTGTGTGTGTGTGTGTGTGGTGTGTGTGTGTGTGTGTGTGTGTGTGTGTGTGTGTGTGTGTGTGTGTGTGTGTGTGTGTGTGTGTGTGTGTGTGTGTGTGTGTGTGTGTGACAGCCTACGTCCGGTTCCACCTCATCTCGCCTGTCATCCAGCAGTCGGCTGAGAAGTAAGTCCCGCCCTAAGCCTCGCTCTTCAGGAGCGAGAGCTCTCCCTCCACCTCCTCCCCCCCACCCTCTGCTCTTTGTCTCACCCCTGTCTCCCCTGTTCCCCCTGTCTCTCCGTCTCTCTGCGGTCCCTGTGTGTGCCTTCTGTCTTCCCGTCTCTCGGTTTCATCCATCACCTCCCTGTCCTCACCGTGGGCCCTCCCCCGTTCTCCTCCCTCCCTCCTCCTCCTCCTCATCTCCTTGCTGATTCGCCGGCCGATGCGTTGATGCTTTTCCTTCCGATGGCGCCTTGTTGACGTTGAGGCAGCGCTAGACGCTCCCGGATCAGATGCTGCCGCGTTAATTGTCAGGCAGCGCTAGGCGCTCCCAGATCAGACGGTGTCGCGTCAACGCTCAGGCAGCGCTAGACGCTCCAAGATCAGACGGTGTTGCGTTAACCGTCAGGCAGTGCTAGATGCTCCCAGATCAGATGGTTCCTCGTTAACGATCAGGCAGCGCTAGTAACTCAGATCAGAAAGCGTTGCGTTAAGGGTCAGGCAGCGCTAGACGCTCCCAGATCAGATGGTGTGGGGTTGTGATCAGACTCCTGATCAGATCTAACAGGATGGTGGGCACACTCTGGGCACCATGCAGGTAACGGTACGAACACCAGCGGCTACCGGGAATAGGGATGGGGTTCATTAATATTTATTGATATCGATACCATTTTCGATACTCCTTAACGATCCGAGTCTTTATCGATACCACTAGCGATACTTTTCTATTAATTGGTGGAAATACGGCGCGAGGAAAATATATAGGAAATAAATAAGGATGTAATTCTTAATAAATATTGACATCAGTAGTTTTAATTATATATACTAAAAGGATTATAGCACTATACAATTGTATTAGTAATACAGAAACAATAAACATAATACAGTATTACTCATTACTTCTCAACAAAAACTCAATTTACCGTTTCTCTACATGGTTGCCGTGACGCGACTCAAGGGACACACCATAACGTTACAGGACCTACGGGACAAAAAAAATGAATAAATGAGCGGACGGGACTCGATAGTGGTATCGGTTAGCGCAAACGTTAATGATTTTCGGGTTTTGAAGAAGGTGGAACCGTGTCTTTGACAGAACCGGGGTTTTCGATCCCCATCCCTAACCGGGAACAGATGCAGGGGTTCGGGGAACAGGAGAACCCGACCGTTACAAAGAAATGAACCAAACACTGCATTAATAATGCATCAGTACAGTGCAGCGCTCTGCACCAAGCGGTGAGGTTTGTTTCATATTAGAAGTTCACCAGTCAACCAAGTGGACTCACTTCAGCTCCATGGACTTTACTGTTCCCTGCAAGACTAATTCAAACTTTTGAACTCGCTTTTTTGAAACGGCAGCAGTGCCATTCGTCCCAGCAGCACTCTTACCCGGAGGTGTTTAGGAATATTCAGTGGAACGCTGCTCAAATCCCAGATCTACACTCACTGGAGGTCCCTTCCAGGGAGTCTAGCTCTGGGTTATTTTGCATGTCAAGTCTATTGTGTGTGGGTGTGTGTGTGTGTGTGTGCGTGTGTGCTTCTGACTCTTTCTCAATTCAATTGCTGTTTTGGCTTGACAACATATCCGTGTCATCGAAGCATGAAACAACATAATCTCCCCCTCTCGCTTCTCTCTCTCTCTCTCTCTCTCTCTCTCTCTCTCTCTCTCTCTCTCTCTCTTCTCTCTCTCTCGTCTCGCTCTCTCTCTGAGCGCTCTCTCTTCTCTCTCTCTCTCTCTCTCTCTCTCTCCTCCTCTCTCTCTCTCTCTCTCTCTCTCTCTCTCTCTCTCTCTCTCTCTCTCTTCCCCTGACTCTAGCACGCTCTGCCTCTGAAGCGCTCTCTTCCTTCCTTTCACGCTCTCCCTCTGAATTGTCTCTCTGCCTCTCTCTCTATGTCGCTCTCTCTGTCCCTCCCTCTCTGCCTTTGCCTCTAACTCTCTCCCTGTCTCCCCCCTTCCTCCCCCCCCCCCCCCCCACAGTGTGGTCCTGTTCTGACCTCTCTCTCCCCCCCCCCTCAGTGTGGTCCTGTTTGACCTGCTGGTGAACATCCTGACCCACCGGCTGGCGGAGCCGGCCTACGAGGCGGACGTGGCCCAGCTGGAGTACAAGCTGACGGCCGGGGAGCACGGCCTGGTGATGAGGCTCAAGGGCTTCAACCACAAGCTCTCTGTGAGTCAACCCGCTGGTTAACTGGTTAACAGGGCCTAGTGCTGAAGGTCAAGGGCTTCAACCACCAAGCTCTCTGTGGGTCCTGCTGAGTGACAGGCCCTGGTCCAATCAGCTGCTGGATAACTTCCTCTGGTCCAATCAGCTGGTGGTTGTCTTCCTTCTTCTAATTTCTTCTTTATTCTTTCTGTCTCCTCTTCCTCCTCCTCCCCTCTTTCTCTGTCTCCTCCTCCTCTCTCTCCCTGTCTCCTCTCTGTCTCCTCTTCTTCCTCCTCTCTCTCCCTGTATCCTCTCTGTCTCCTCTTCCTCCTCCTCCTCCTCTCACTCTCCCTGTATCCTCTGTCTCCGTCTCCTCCTCCTCCTCTCTCTCCCTGTATCCTCTCTGTCTCCTCTTCTTCCTCTTCCTCTCTCTCCCTGTATCCTCTCTATCTCCTCCTCCTCCTCTCTCTCCCTGTATCCTCTCTGTCTCCTCCTCCTCCTACTCTCTCTCCCTGTATCCTCTCTGTCTCCTCCTCCTCCTCTCTCTCCCTGTATCCTCTCTGTCTCCTCTTCTTCCTCCTCTCTCTCCCTGTTATCCTCTCTGTCTCCTCTTCCTCCTCCTCCTCCTCTCACTCTCCCTGTATCCTCTCTGTCTCCGTCTCCTCCTCCTCTCTCTCCCTGTATCCTCTCTGTCTCCTCCTCCTCCTCTCTCTCCCTGTGTCCTCTCTGTCTCCATCTCCTCCTCTCCTCTCCAGTTGCTGTTCCACCTGCTGGTGGACCACCTGGCGGACTTCCGCGCGGATCCAGACGTGTTCAGCATGTTTGTGGAGCAGCTGAAGAAGAGCTACTTCAACACGCTCATCAAGCCCACCAAGCTGGGAAAGTGAGTGGTCTGCTTTCTTGATCAGTGGTTCCTGATTGGTTAACGTGTGTAATGAACCTGCGCTGTCCACTGAGGTGATGCGTTTCAGCGTGAGGCGTGAGCTTTACTTCCTGTTGTATGTGCTGCTTGAACTAGATTATAAAGATTACACTCTTTTTACGACAATACAATTTCACTGCAGAATTTGAAATGCTTAGCGTGTTAATACGACCGGTGTTTATAGAAACGGGCTCCCTCTATTAAACGATGTTGACAAGATGCAAAGGGGTCTTTCTTTCTTCAACCTTACTTCCTTTGTCTTGTCCCGTCTTACTATCTCTCGTTCATTGTCCACCCCCTCACACCCCCCCCCTCCCTCCCCTATGTCCTCAGAGACGTGCGTCTGCTGGTGCTGGAGCACTCCCGCTGGTCCATGATGGAGAAGTACGCGGCTCTGAGCGCGGGGCTGACCCCGGAGCAGCTGATGACGTTCAGCCGGAGCTTCAGGGCCCACCTCTACGCCGAGGGGCTGGTCCAGGGCAACTACAGCAGCGCGGTGAGTGCCCCCAGTTATGGTGCGCAAGGACCACGCGCACACTGCGACGCAGTCGTGGACCTGTTGGGGTCCTTCGTCGGGTTTCAGTGAGCAGACCTATCACAGGCCTTCCTGCTGCGTCGCCTCAACGCAAGGTTCGATTTTTTTTTTGGAGGCGCACGTCAGGCCCTTGCGGTAGACGCAAGGAGGGTCCGTAAAGGGGTCCGTAAACCCCCTTGC
>OLKM01001079.1:86796-99688 GCA_900291075.1 Melanogrammus aeglefinus
TTTCTGTCTCCTCTTCCTCCTCTCCCCTTTCTCTGTCTCCTCCTCCTCTCTCTCCCTGTATCCTCTCTGTCTCCTCTTCTTCCTCCTCTCTCTCCCTGTATCCTCTCTGTCTCCTCTTCCTCCTCCTACTCCTCTCACTCTCCCTGTATCCTCTCTGTCTCCTCTTCTTCCTCTTCCTCTCTCTCCCTGTGTCCTCTCTGTCTCCGTCTCCTCCTCCTCGCTCTCCCTGTGTCCTCTCTGTCTCCTCTTCTTCCTCTTCCTCTCTCTCCCTGTGTCCTCTCTGTCTCCTCCTCCTCCTCCTCTCTCTCCCTGTATCCTCTCTGTCTCCATCTCCTCCTCGTCTCCCCTCCTCTCCAGTTGCTGTTCCACCTGCTGGTGGACCACCTGGCGGACTTCCGCGCGGATCCAGACGTGTTCAGCATGTTTGTGGAGCAGCTGAAGAAGAGCTACTTCAACACGCTCATCAGCCACAAGCAAGCTGGGAAAGTGGAGTGGTCTGCTTCTTTATCAGTGTTCTTACTGACGGTTAAGTGTGTACCTGACCGCGTGTCCACTTGAGGTGATGCCGTTTATCTCAGCGTGAGGCGTGTAGCTTCTACATTCCTTGTTGTATGTGCTGCTTGAACTAGATTATAAAGATTACACTCTTTTTACGACAATACAATTTCACTGCAGAATTTGAAATGCTTAGCGTGTTAATACGACCGGTGTTTATAGAAACGGGCTCCCTCTATTAAACGATGTTGACAAGATGCAAAGGGGTCTTTCTTTCTTCAACCTTACTTCCTTTGCCCCGTCTTAAGCCTCGTGCCCACTACCTCCGTCAGTTGTCCGTCACCCATTGATTTTGAATGGGGACGGACGCGCAATGCATTGTGGATCCGTCCGTTCAGTTGGAGCGTTCGAAACCGTCAGAAAGTTGAAAAGATGTTCAACTTTTTCGCAGTCACGAATCCGTCATCCAATTCAATCGCGTATGCAAACTTTAAGCACTGGTACCGACCTCGGCTCGATACTGGAAAGCGGATCAGAGAAGGCGGGCGGAGAAGGATAATTTAAAAAATGGAGCCGCGAAGCGATTTGATTGGCTGACGGATGCCTCTGCAAAGACTACTCCCCCATCCGTCAGCCACGCCTTCCCACGTCCGTTGACTGACGGTGCAGTGGGCATGTAACGTTACTATCTCTCGTTCATTGTCCACCCCCTCACACCCCCCCCCTCCCTCCCCTATGTCCTCAGAGACGTGCGTCTGCTAGTGCTGGAGCACTCCCGCTGGTCCATGATGGAGAAGTACGCGGCTACTGAGCCGGGGCTGACCCGCGGAGCAGCTGATTGCGTTCAGCCGGAGCTTCAGGGCCACCTCACGCCGAGGGCTGCTGGTCAGGGAAACTACAGCAGCGCGGTGAGTGCCCTAGTTTATGGTACCAGTCGCAGGAGATGCGCACCACGCTGCGACGCAGTCGTGGACCTGTTGGGGTCCTTCGTCGGGTTTCAGTGAGCGGACCTATCACAGGCCTTCCTGCTGCGTCGCCGCAACGCAAGGTTCGATTTTTTTTTGGGAGGCGCACGTCAGGCCCTTGCGGTAGACGCAAGGAGGGTCCGTAAAGGGGTCCGTAAACCCCCTTGCGTTGCGTCTACGTGGAACCATAATCAACCCTTTAGGGTGCAGAGGTTTAAAATGGGGGGGTACATCTATGGGGGCAGGGGTACGGAGGGGATGCATTGTTCTGCAAAACAAAAGAAATGCGAAGCTAAACAGGATTCTTTTCCGGCGTGTGTGAAACGCTGTGGCTGTTGATTGTTCAGAGCATAAATAGAAGTGTGCCTCTGCCTCCTCCTGTTGAAGTTATATTATTTATAGACGTATTATATCGGGAGCAGAGGGATCTGGGGTGCGTTGATGAGGTTGCCGCTGAGTAGTGCAGAAGTCGGTAAACAACGTTCACTAGACGCCCCGATTCAGCAACGAGCTAAAACTGTTTAGATGTCATTAGGGAGCGGGGGGGGGGGGGGGGGGAGTGTGATTGGTGATTTGGGTGAGGTGGGTCGACTGGGGGCGGGGGTAGTCGTCTGACTTGGGGATCTTTACCGGGGACGGGGGGGAGGCTGTGTGCAGGGGAGGTAGCAGTACCCAGTCATGTGTGTGTGGTCCCCCTGGTGGAGGCAGCAGTACCTAGTTGTGTGTGTGGTCCCCCTGGTGGAGGCAGCAGTACCTAGTTGTGTGTGTGGTCCCCCTGGTGGAGGCAGCAGTACCTAGTTGTGTGTGTGGTCCCCCTGGTGGAGGCAGCAGTACCTAGTTGTGTGTGTGGTCCCCCTGGTGGAGGCAGCAGTACTCAGTCATGTGTGTGTGGTCCCCCTGGTGGAGGCAGCAGTACTCAGTTGTGTGTGTGTGGTCCCCCTGGTGGAGGTAGCAGTACCTAGTTGTCTGTGTGGTCCCCCTGGTGGAGGCAGCAGTACTCAGTTGTGTGTGTGGTCCCCCTGGTGGAGGCAGCAGTGTGGTGCGTTCCCTCCTGCCTGCTGGCTCATTACGCCGTGTGCTCTGTCAACAGGAGGCCCTCCAGTTCCTGCACTACGTCACAGAGTAAGTTGATTGCTGCCGCTGCTGATTGGACTCCATACCCCCCCCCCCCCCACTCCCTCCTCCCAGGACCCCCGCTGGGAGCGATAGTTTCTCCTGGTTTGTGTTGTTAGGTTTTCCTCAATGTTTGTTTTGGATTAGTTTCTTTATTCCTCCTTTTTTGTTTGCTCCGTCTTCCTTTCTTTATCTTTATTTATTCATTTATTTATTTGACCTGTTTGTGCCTTTCTTGTCTCTATCTTTATCTCTCTCTCTCTGACCTTCTTTTCTCTCTCTAAATCCGTCTCCCTCGGTGTCTGTCTAACCCTAACCCTTCCTCCTGGTTGACCCTCCCTCCCTCCCTCCCCTCCCTCCCTCCTCCCCCTCCCTCCCTCCCTCCCTCCCTCCCTCTCTCCCTCCTCCCCTGGCAGGAAGCTGCAGTTCCGGGCCCTGCCAGCGGAGGTGCCGGTGCTCTTCAGGGTGGTGCAGCTTCCCGGGCAGCACCACCTCTGTAAGGTCAAGTCTCTGAACAAGGGCGACGCCAACTCGGAGGTCACCGTCTACTACCAGGTGCCGTCCTCATAGCCGTGTTCACGTCCTTCCAGCCATGTTCACCTTCGTGTATCTTACCTCATCTTAAAGACTGTGGAACAAATGCATTCAATCATTTGACCAAATTTAGGAGTAATCCTTCTCTCTCCCCCTTCTCTCTCCCCCTTCTCTCTCCCCCTTCTCTCTCCCCCTCCTCAGTCAGGCACAAAGAACCTGAGAGAACACACGCTTATGGAGCTTCTAGTGGTGAGAACCAGCACCTCCTCCCTCCTCTTCCTCACCTCTCCTCCGCCCTCCTCTTCCTCTTCCTCACCCCTCCATCTGTTCACTCTTCTTTCTCCTCCGCCCGGTCACTAAGTGTGTGTGTGTGTGTGTGTGTGTGTGTGTGTGTGTGTGTGTGTGTGTGTGTGTGTGTGTGTGTGTGTGTGTGTGTGTGTGTGTGTGTGTGTGTGTGTGTGTGTGTGTGTGTGTGTGTGTGTGTGTGTGTGTGTGTGTGTGTCCGTCCCCACAGATGCACATGGAGGAGCCATGCTTTGACTTCCTACGCACCAAGGAGACTCTGGGGTGAGTCTGTCTATCTCGTGTTTATTTATACATTTCTCAGAGAGCGTGCCGTTTATGATTGCCTCAGTTCAATGAGGACTAGTGATGGAACATGAGGAAGGAGTTATTAGTGGTATACTAGTAGTATTACTAGCGGTGCTAAGTTGGTTGGTACGGGATGCCTCGTTAACGGTCCTGTATGGAAAACACAAGCGTCTGTCTGTCTGTCTGTGTCACTGTCACTGCCCCTGTCTCTCTGTCTTCCTGTCCACTGTCTCTGTCCTTCACTCTGTCTCTCCGTCTCCCTCTCTCTCTCCATTTCTGTCTAACCATCTGTCTAACTCTCTCTGTCTCTGTCTCCCTACCCGTCTCACTCTATCCCTGTCTCCGTCTCTCTGTCTGTCTCCCTCTCCATCTCACCCAGTCTCTCTCTCTCTCTCCCTCTGTCTGTCTGTCTCCCTCTCCATCTCACCCTGTCTCTTTCTCTCTCTATCTCTCCCCCTCTTTGTCTGTCTCCCTCTCCGTCTCACCCTGTCCCTCTCTTTCTCTCTCTCTCTCTATCTCTCCCCCTCTTTGTCTGTCTCCCTCTCCGTCTCACTCTGTCTCTCTCTCTATCTCTCCCCCTCTTTGTCTGCCTCCCTCTCCGTCTCACTCTGTCTCTCTCTCTATCTCTCCCCCTCTCTGTCTGTCTCCCTCTCCGTCTCACCCCTCTCCAGGTACCACGTCTACCCGACCTGCAGGAACACCTCTGGAATCCTGGGCTTCTCGGTTACCGTGGAAACGCAGGCCACCAAGTTCTGGTGAGTGTGCGGGGGAGACGTCGTAGTTTAATGTGGCAGCTCCCTCCCCTCCCCTCCCACTCATGCCTCCCCCCCCCCCCCCCCCCCCCTGACCCTGACCGTTGCTCCTCTGCAGCACCGAGACGGTGGAGCTGAAGATTGAAGAGTTCCTCGCCTCGTTCGAGAAGAAGCTGAACACCCTCAGCGAGAACGCCTTCAGCACCCAGGTGTGTGTGTGTGTGTGTGTGTGTGTGTGTGTGTGTGTGTGTGTGTGTGTGTGTGTGTGTGTGTGTGTGTGTGTGTGTGTGTGTGTGTGTGGAGGGGGTGATGGGGCTTATGCTAATATTTTTCTAATGACAAATTCAGCTAAGAAATATATCATTTGAACTTTTTACCATTAAGAGATGCATTAAAGTGTGTGTGTGTGTGTGTGTGTAGGTGACGGCCCTGGTCCGGCTGAAGGAGTACGAGGACACACACCTGGGGGAGGAGGTGGACAGGAACTGGTCAGAGGTGGTCACGCAGCAGTACATCTTCGACAGGCTGGGTCGAGAGGTGAGCAGAGAGAGCTTCCTGCTGTGTCTCGGAGCTGGAGTCGGGGGGTGGGGTGTTGGAGGTCAAGGGGGGGGGTTTGAGTCAGGGAAAAGTTTCACCATAAAGGTCGCGTTCCGAGCATTAAAGTTCTGAAGTACTGAAGTACGTCGTGTAGCTTCCGTTACTAAACCGGCGACTACAATGCGTACCCCTACCCTGAGTCCTCCTGGCCCCGAATGTGTTCCAGATCTCCGCTCTGAAGCAGATGTCCCGGGAGCATCTGATCTCCTGGTTTAAAGAGCACCGCCGACAGGACAGCCCCAAGCTCAGCGTGCACGTGAGTTCCCCCGGCCGCGCCCCCGTCAGGGCGGGTCGTAGTATGTACTGTATGTACTGTGTGTCAACTATGGCGCCAACCCAGGAGGGATCCCCCACTCTGCGTCCCCGTCTCGAGATTTCTTCCAAGCTGATTAAGGGAGTTTTTTTCTTGCCCTTGTGGAGGCTTGGGTCGGGGAGGTGTCATAAGTACTTAGCCTGTTAAGCCCTTTGAGACTGTAATGGTGATTGACTGTACGTCCACACCAAAAGCTGTAAAAGATGCAAAATCGCAGAATAGCTCAAAACGCTGTCAAAAATATTTACAGCTCTTATCGCTCTTGCGCGTATGTTTACTGGGACCCACGCCGGCGAGAGACGTCTGCATTCCGATTGGCTGGCGGTCATTTACAGCTACCGAAACGCTACTAGCTCATTTGCATACAGTTGAGCAGTTATCAACTCTTCATTTACAGCTTTACAGCTTTACAGCTATCGCTCAAGCGTTTTATCGCTCCTATCGCTTTATCGCACATGTCTTATGGAAAGTGAATGGGCGTATATCGCTCAAAACGCTTTATAGCTTTTGATGTGAGTACAGTAAGGGCAATACAAATAAAATTGCTGTTGTTGCTGTTGTTGTTGTTGTTTTGGCGACAAGAGGAGAACGGTAAAGGGTGCCCTGTGCGTCTCAGGTGGTGGGCTTTGGAGCGGAGGAGAAGGACCAGCAGGCACAGGTCCAGGGAGGTGAGGAGGAGGAAGAGGGCAGCTCCTCATATGGAGAGGTGTCCAAACTCACCTTCCTCCCCCCCTCGCCCAAGATGGCCGCCGCCACGGCCATTATGGACATCCCGGATTTCACCAAAACCTTGCCCCTCTTTCCCTACCACAAGATAGTACAATGAACTGTGACCTGCCCATAGAGCTGATGACTCCTCCCACTTACACGACGACCCCTCCCACTTACATGACGACCCCTCCCACTTACATGATGGCCCCTCCCATAGAACTAGTGACTCCTCCCAAATATGATGGCACCCCTTCAAGTAAGAAAAAGGGTTAGAGTTCATCGAAAGTCTCTACATCCTGTCCGGAGTATTTACCAAAGTTGAATCTATTTCAGCTGAAGTTGAATATATTTAGATATAAGTTTGAATCTTTTTACCTTTTCTTCTCCATATTTTCTGACATTTCTGGAGTTCAATAATTTCGGTTGGATGAAAGTTGATTTAATTTTAATTGAACCCATGTATTACCCTTAAAGCTGCCTTTTGGTTCCAGCTCATGAACCGTGGTTAAAAAAAAATTAGCAGCACAGAAACCCTGTAAGATCGAAATCCGTAATATGAAATAAATAATAAGGCCAAAAAAAAAAAAATCAAAATAACCCAACCCCTTACTGATGGCCCCTCCCCTCTGACCTTTGACCCCCACCTGACCCCCCCCCCCAAACGACCTTTAACCCCCCACTGATCTCTGAACCCCCACCCGGACGACGGTGGTTGCTGTGTTTTCCCTCGTGCGTGGCGGTGGATTTGAAGCCCAGCACTGCATTAGATTCCATCATAGTGTGATAAGAGACTGATAAACTAATAAATAAACGGAGTGATGATAAAACGATGACTGTCCATCTCTCAGCGACCAGAAGAGGTTACTCCTCTGGACCCCGGTGCGGGACTCCGAGCCAGGAGACCCAGAGTCCATGTGCACCACTGGCCTCATAGGCTGATAGAGTCTGTCTCACTCCTATTGGCTGGGTTCTGCGTTCTCCCTGTTTTGTATTCAGGCAAGGCAAGGGAACTTTATTTATATAGCACTTTTCATACACGAGGCAGACTCCAAAGTGCTTCGAATAGAAACGGCGTCATAAAATGAAGTAAAAGAAAACAAAAGTAAAAAAAATTAAATGCAATGTATTTAAGATTTTGCAGAAAGCTAAATTAATTATATTTTTCCCCAGGGAGAGGTCACCGCCCTCTCGTTAGCTGTGCTCTGTTTGTAGTGGACTGCCGTCTTTCTCCAGAGAGACTCCAAAAAAACCAGCTCCATCGCTCGTCCCGTTTCACACCAGCACGGCCCCTTCAAGTGTTTCCATTTTACAGAGGTTTGGAAATCATTTAGTGCGACATTGGCAGCATCAGCCATGGCTAGTGTTGTGTTAGGGATAGTTAGGGATAGTTAGGGTTAATCAGGGTTAGGGCCACTACCGTTGGCTCACAGAATGATGTCTTTTTTTTTTTCTCTTTTTTTTTACCAAAGTTGAGAGTGACTCATGCAAAACATCCTGCATTATTTTCACACACACACAGACACACACCAACACGCATAAAGCAGAAGCTTGGGGGCCCCGGGGACTGGAGGCAGTGCTGGATTTAATTAAACTAAGGCAGGGTTGGCCGCGGTCTGCCCATTAGCAGAATTACACGTCGTTACCGGGAGAGGTTTCCCATCAGGAGAGATAATGGCAGACGGTGCACCTGCGGTGATGAACACATGAAGTCCCTGTCGGAGATGACATTGATACATACCACTTGGTGTCATGCCTGATGAATTAGGATCTGTTGTGGCTGGTCTCTCAGCCTCCGTTAACACGCGCTCATCACTCGGGACTTCTCCACACGTCGGATGCAAAAAGGTTTGCCATCCTTTACTTGGAGTTGGCTAGTAGTAGTGATTGTTATTGTAGTATGGAGGTAAGGGCTTGGATCGCAGTGTTTAAACATAATGCGATTTCAGCATTACTAGGCTCTGTGTGTGTGTGTGTGTGTGTGTGTGTGTGTGTGTGTGTGTGTGTGTGTGTGTGTGTGTGTGTGTGTGTGTGTGTGTGTGTGTGTGTGTGTGTGTGTGTGTGGGCCCTTTTGCGACCCACTGAGGTGTCACGACCCACCAGTGGGGAATCACTGGCCTGGAGAGAAGGATGACATGTTGCAGCAGATGGGAGAAAATCTGCCCTGCAGAGAGCTAGCAGTTAGCGTGGTGTATCAACCGCAACACCGCAGCCTGAGCTAGCATGACGTATCGACCACAACAGGGTGTAGCGGCTCTTGAGCGTGGGCGGCGGCACGGGCTCGTGGCGAGGTGGGGGAGGCGTAGGCGGTGGAGCAGGATGAAGAAGTTGGTCAGAGACTGAAGGAGTTAGTGTGGTGGAGGTGGAGGGTGTAGATGATAGTGTGGTGGAGGTGGAGGGTGTAGATGTTAGTGTGGAAATGGAGCAGGGTGTTTAGTGTGGAGGTGGAGCAGGGCGAAGATGTTTGTTGGTGGAGGGCGTAGATGTTAGTGTGGAGGTGGGGCAGGATGGAGATGTTAGTGTGGTGGTGGTGGAGGATGTAATGCTAATGAGACAGACACACGCAAAAACACATACACATAAATACTAATGAGACAACACACATTAATACTATTGACACACACACATTCGTATTAATGATACACACACATTAATACTATGAGAGACACACATTAATACTAATTAATCCACATTAATACTAACGCGTGCGTAATTACGTGCACGCTTAAGTGGCGCGCCCGCGTAATGACGCGCCTAGAACGTCTCCATGAGCCGCCATTTGACTGGTGATTGCTGTACGATGCAAAACTAAGAGGCAAAGTTTCATTACAATAGGCGTTTCAGCATCGCCGTTATGCGGATGAACTTCAGCACCGAGGACAGCGCCACGAAACCGTCCGCAGCCCCCCGTCGAGCCCACCATCGCTACCGTCTCTTCCGCGGAGAGCAGAACGCACTATTTCTACCAGTGCTGAGATCGGTTAGGGACAGACGCAGACCCCAGCCCACGGGTTGACGCTATCTCGCAGCGACGTCACCCCTTCATGAGGGGGTCCTCCCCCCCCCACCCCTAAACCCCTGCGAGTATACCACGCAACGTCGCCTGACACTCGTTGCGTTAACCCCTCCCACACACACATACACACACATACACACACACACACACACTTACCCGCGCGCACACACACACACCCTTGGGGGGGGGGGGGGGGGGGAACAGCGGGTACTATGACCGGGAGCGGGCTGCTGTCGCTGTGATCGGAGGATTCCTTCCCACAGAGCCCCCCCCCCCCCCCGCCCCGTGGAGCCGCTGTATGGAGCACCGGACGAGGAGCGCGAGTAGAGCTGATGCTGCCGACGGTTCGCAGGGATTTCAATCAGGGTCCGGCGGGATCCGATGGTTCTTTGAGCAGAGTAGAAGATCCGGCCACATTCAATCGGAGTTGATGTGAGTGTGTGTTTTCCAGGTTATAATCTTACGTATGTTTGTTCGACTCTTAGCCAGATCCGTTAAACCTCCTAATTGGACGAGAGTGAGCGTCTCGAGAAGTGATAATGAGTGTCGATGTGTCCACAATTAACGTGAGGAATGATATGCGGAAAAAAGACGAATTGAAGTGGACATTATCTCTCCGTGAACAATACGGTGAATAATACGCATAATTGATTTGAGTACATTTGTATGTAGGGAGGTTTGTTTGAAAAAAAAGTAGACTACCCGTTCTTGTTTCAGGCTACTCGGGGGGCTTCGAACCGAATCATTTTGACATTAACAAGCTGCTGCAGACACGGACGTGTGTGAAACGGTTGTGACGGTGATAAAAGGGACTTTGAGATTCAGCGACCTTGCTTGTCCTTCCTAAAACATTAAACTAGTAGGCCTAGTTTGTTGGAGCTGTAACACCCAGCCTCGACACAGCAGCAGTGTGTAAAACCACCACATATCATTGGTGGGATAAGTTGAAGTCCTCCTCCAGTCTGCTCTAAAGACATCGGCCAACAATTTATGTCTTTTCCGCTTTTTCTTTTTATCACCAGAAAGCTAGACACAGGAGTCGACTGCTGGTACCAGGATGACGTCCTCAGGTACACACACACACACACACACACACACACACACACACACACACACACACACACACACACACACACACACACACACACACACACACACACACACACACACACACACACACACACACACATTGTGTATGCTCTCTGTCTTTCTCTCTCCTGCCATCACAGATCATGTCTGTCTGCCTTTCTGTGTGTCTGTCCTTCTGTCTGTCTCTCTGTCTGTCCGCCTTTCTGTCTGTCTGTCTCCCTAGCCATCTGCCCTCCTGTCTTTCTCCCTGTCTGTCTGTCTCTCCTTGTTTCTGCATCTTGCTCCAGCGGTGAGCAGACCCAGAAAACGTTATTCCTGCGTCTGTACTTTGCCTCGTGAAGCAAGTCAATTATAAACCAATTGTGCTGATTGATCGTTTCCAAAGCTCACTTCTTCTTCCACTGGATTCTCCTCAACTCATTTGGCACGCATCGATTCCCCCCGAGCTTGGACACACACACAGCGAACTACACAAACACTCTGTTTCCCTGTGTGCGGCTCTCCAGCAAGTGGGCATTTGTGCATGCATAATGGCTGTGTAATTAACACACTCACTAACGGCTTCAAATACAACACTCTCTGACACCGCCAACACCTCCTGAGTCACACGGGTGCCTGTGTGTTCCGCTGTTCTGCGGCTGCTAGGTCGATGTTACGTATTATGAAAGCTTGAAGGGATATATTAAGAAAGGGATGTGTGTGTGTTTTGTGTTTGTGTTTGTTTGTGTGTGCGTGCGTGCGTGTGTGTGTGTGTGTGTGTGTGTGTGTGTGTGTGTGTGTGTGTGTGTGTGTGTGTGTGTGTGTGTGTGTGTGTGTGTGTGTGTGTGTGTGTGTGTGTGTGTGTGTGTGTGTGTGTGTGTTAGGAATGGCAGTCGGCAGGGACCTCATGATACAATATGTATTTGGATTAGATTGATTTTGTGATTTTTTTTTACTATTGCGATCTGATATTGCGATTTTTAAAGTGTAGGTATATATACCATCTACAGTTCCGGCGCTGTCCACCAGTTGTTCTATGAGACCGGCCATGAATCAACCAAAGGCAGAAACTCTCTAGCGCCCTCTGGAGGAAGGCGTGGTTAATGTTTCCACTAAGAGTACAACAACGTTTCTGCCTTCAATTAGTTGACTTAAACAAAATATTTGTGTGTGTAATATCTCATCTATCAGAGAGAGAGAGAGAGAGAGAGAGAGAGAGAGAGAGAGAGAGAGAGAGAGAGAGAGAGAGATGGAGATGGGGAGAGGGAGAGAGAGAGATGGAGAGGGGGAGAGGGAGGGAGAGAAGAGGACGGAGAGAGAGAGATTGGAGAGACGAGAGGAGAGAGAGAGAGAGAGAGAGAGAGAGAGAGAGAGAGAGAGAGAGAGAGAGAGAGACGAGAGAGGAGAAGGGAGAGAGGTGGACGAGGAGAGACGAGAGAGAAGGAGAGAGAGAGAGAGAGAGAGAGAGAGAGAGAGAGAGAGAGAGACACACTACGACTACCTGAATGCACCCTCCAGTGCACCAGTTAGTGTGATTGTGTGTGTGTGTCGGTGCCAGCGTGTTTCCCCTCACACGCCCAGATGAGTGGTACGAGGCGAGGGCCACTGCTCTGCGCGGGGAGAGGGTCCACGCTCCTGCCACCTGAACCGGCCCCCCGTGATGGAAGAATATTGTTCCAGGAGAGATATTTGAATAATTAAAGCTCAGGGTTTTTAAAATTGCAGTGAGGACCCGTGATTCTATGCGCAAAGTTGGAGGCCACCGGCGGAATATTCATGTCATTATTTAAGAATGGATGTATCAGGTATCCACTCAGGGTCTCTCTCTCTCTCTCTCTCTCTCTCTCTCTCTCTCTCTCTCTCTCTCTCTCTCTCTCTCTCTCTCTCTCTCTCTCTCTCTCTCTCTCTCTCTCTCTCTCTCTCTCTCTCTCTCTCTCTCTCTCTCTCTCTCTCTCTCTCTCTCTCTCATATGCTACGTCTTTTGCCACTTTCAGTCCATCTGAAATTGTTCTCTTGTCTTCCTCCCCTTCCTTCTTCTCTTCTCTTTCTCCCCCCCTCCCCCCTCTTTGTATCTCCTCCTCCTCTCTCCTCCTCCTCCTCCTCCTCTTTCAGTAGTTCTTTATCCTCCTCTTCCTCATTCAGTTGTTCTTTATCCTCCTCTTCCTCCTACTCCTCTTCCAGTAGTTCTTTATCCTCCTCTTCCTCCTCCTACTCCTCTTCCCGTAGTTCTTTATCCTCCTCTTCCTCCTCCTACTCCTCTTTCAGTAGTTCTTTATCCTCCTCTTCCTCATTCAGTTGTTCTTTATCCTCCTCTTCCTCCTCCTCCTCTTCCAGTAGTTCTTTATCCTCCTCTTCCTCCTCCTCCTCTCACAGTAGTTTTAGAAATAAATATGTCAAACATTGGTTGATATATTTCTTTGTGCGTTTTCCAACCCGAAGACCTCTGACAGGCAAGAGACATGGACACAAGATACTCACACTGACACACATAGGGTTTGTCTGTGTGTGTTTCTGATCCGACCCTGTGTGTGCCTTTGGTCAGACTGTGTGTTTGTGATCAGACCCGCACAGTTTGTTGGTGATCGCTGAATACTGACAGGTGTTTTTTTTTGTGTGTTTTTCTTGGTGGATTTTGTGACTTTTTTGTGGTGATGACTTTTTTGTCTGCAGAACTTCCAATAGAGCAGAGAGATTCAGATTTCAAGGCAAGACAACTCTAGCTACTGTATGTGTGTGTGTG
>OLKM01001079.1:107904-132471 GCA_900291075.1 Melanogrammus aeglefinus
CCAGTACTACTGCTGTAGGAGGCCGGCCTCAGAGAGCGACGGCGCCTCCATGATGGCCGGGGAGCACCACGGCCTGGCCGCCGCCGCCGCCCATGCCCACTCGGACTGCAAGGCCTGCAGCGCCCTGGCCCTGGACGGCACCGCCATCACGCCCATCTCCCTGGAGCGGCTGGCCCTGGAGGGCCACGCCATCAGCCCCATGTCCCTGGAGCGGCACGGCCTGGACTGCAGGGCCGTCAGCACCATGTCCCTGGAGCGGCGGGGCCTGGAGGGCCACGCCATCAGTCCCACCTCTCTGGAGCTCCAGCCCCAGCCGCCCTACAACCACTGTCCCAGCTGCTCGCCCTTCTCCCCCCGGGCCGGCCTCATCAACGGGGGTGGGGGAGGAGGTGGAGGAGGTGGAGGTGGAGGAGGAGGGGGAGGTGCTGGTGCTGGGGGGGAGCGTCTGGGCTTCCACACGTACTACGAGAACCTGCCCCCCCCGCCCCCCCGCCCCCCCCGCCCCCCCTGCTGCCGCTGGGCGCTCGCCACCGCAGCTACTCCCCCCTGAGCTACTACAGCTCCTCAGAGAGCTTCCCCCCGCCTCCCCCCCGGCCCTACAGCACGCAGGTCTGACCGCGGCGGGCCGCCCACACACACACACCACAACACACACACACACACACACACACACACACACACACACACACACACACACACACACACACACACACACACACACACACACACACACACACACACACACACACACACACACACACACACACACACACACACACACACACACACACACACACACGGAGAGGCAGACACACACACACACACACACACACTTACACACATACACGGGTAAGACTCACACACGCACACACACACACACACATGCAGAGGCACAAACACACACACACACACAGGGCTGCTACGCACACACACACACCTTCACACACACACGGGCTCGACTCACACATACAGAAACTCACACATACAAAAACTTGGAATATGAGCGGGACGAGGTGTAGTCATAGTTACGGTCCAGCGTGTTCACGACCACACCCCCCTCATGAGTCCCCCCCCCCACTGGGACAGACCTGGGGCTGATGGGGAGGCTGGGAGGACCAGGTACGACTGGGGAGGGTACGTCTCTACTGGTACCAAGGGAGGGGCTCACACTGAGGGAGGAGATGCAGATGATTCTCTCTCTCTCTCTCTCTCTCTCTCTCTCTCTCTCTCTCTCTCTCTCTCTCTCTCTCTCTCTCCCCTCTCTCTCTCTCTTCTCTCTCTCTCCCTCTCTCTCTCTCTCTCTCTCTCTCTCTCTCTCTCTCTCTCTCTCTCTCTCTCTCTCTCTCTCTCTCTCTCTCTCTCTCTCTAAGTTGTGTGATGTTTAATACTTACCCTGGGGTCCCAGCTCTCTGTCTATGAGGGCTAACTTACTTTAATATAATTGTATTATTATTAGGTGTTCATTACAGGGGCTAACAAAGGGAAAAAAAGCGACGGTCGTCTCTCTCTCTAACCCTCTCTCTCTAACCCTAACCCGACGGTCTCTCTCTAACCCATAACCCGACGGTCTCTCTCTCTCTAATCCTAACCCGACGGTCTCTCTCTCTAACCCTAACCCGATGGTCTCTCTCTCCCACCCTAACCCGATGGTCTCTCTCTCTAACCCTAACCTGATGGTCTCTCTCTCTATCCCTAACCCAGTGGTCCCTCTCTCTCTTTATCTCGATGGTCTCTCTCTCTTACCCTAACTCAACGGTCTCTCTCTCTCTAACCCTAACCCGATGGTCTCTCTCTCTAACCCTAACCCAATGGTCTCTCTCTAACCCTAGCCCGATGGTCTCTGTCTCTCACCCTACCCGATGGTCTCTCTCTCTAACCCTAAGCTGATGGTCTCGCTCTCTAACCCAAACCTGATGGTCTCTCTCTGTAAGCCTTACCTGATGGTCTCTCTCTCTCTCTTTATCTTGATGATCTCCCTCTCTGTAACCCTAATCCGACGGTCTCTCTCTCTCTAACCCTAAACTGACGTTCTTTTTCTCTCTAACCCTAACCCAATAGTCTCTCTCTAACCCTAATCCGACGGTCTCTCTCTCTAACTTTTACCTGATGGTCTCTCTCTCTCTAACTCTAACCCAATGTTCTTTCTCTTTAACCCTAACCTCATGACCTCGCTCTCTTAACTTGATGGTCTCTCTCTCTCACCCTAACAACATCAATCTCAGGTAACCCTAACCTCATGACCCTCGCTCTCTTAACTTGATGGTCTCTCTCTCTCACCCTAACAACATCAAAACTACAGGCAGGGGGGGGGGGGGGGGGGGGGTTTGTCCGGGGGGATTCCGGACCCGTCAGCGTTTCACTCGGAGGTCCAGTGTCCTGTGGACGACCTTGTCTGGAGTTCTCCAGATTTACTGTTAGCTCACGTGCTTCACCGCGGCGTCTCGCTCTCCTCACGGTTAGAGGAACTAAACCAACAGCAGGTGATTCCCCCACCAGTGTCTTCCAGTCCAAGATGTTCAGACAGCTTTTATCATGTTTACAGTGTGTCTAAAGCCGAGACACGAGTCTTGGATCACCAAGAAAGGCCAAAAAAAAGAACATTAAGGTCTGAAATACTTAGTAATATTGTTGTGTTTAAATTATAAGCAAAGGTTTTATATATGTAAACAGTATATATGAGCCGTTGAATCACATTTGATATGACATGACATGACAGTATTATTCTACACTTTATGCCTAAATCTTTAATCTTGAAGAGTCTTGTATATCTTTAGTGAGACAGCGCAGTGTGTGCTAAAGTCGGAACCAAATGTGTCTATTAAGGGTGTCCGCCATCTTTGTTGTTTTTGTATTTGTCTTCATTCATTTTTCTTTAGAATTTGTCGGTTGGTCCGTGGGTTCTGCCTGTTATAACGGAAGAGCAGTTATAATAGCATGGAAATGTTAATTTGGTGGCAAAGCAAGAGAAAAAATAACTCTTTTTACACTATTATATAAACTGTATAAAAATAAATAAATTTAAATGTACATATATATAAACTTATTCTGTGCACAGGAAACACTCTCTTCTCCCATTTCCCATAATTCACCTCATCCCCCCCACCCCTCCCATTCTCAGTTTTGGATAAGAATTATGTCGTAAACAGAAAATATAAACTATATATATATTATTTAAAAAATAATGTTTATAAAGAACAGCGCACATCTAAGCCAATACACTCTGAATGTGTTCCTCATTGGTTGGTGAAAGGCATTTACGTAGAAAATCTTTTTTATGTTTTCTTCACTAAGAAATGCACCTAGGTGTATAATCTAAATTATTAAAAAACTATTGTATTTTAATAAATTGTGGTTTTGCCTTGTATCGTGGTGCTGTGGGGAACTTCTGAAATAACCTATTTTAAACGAGAAAAAACCAACCACAGTGTTTCACAAAATGTAATTTTTTGAATTGGAATAAACGTTTGTATCTGCCAC
The DNA here is from genome assembly GCA_900291075.1 of Melanogrammus aeglefinus. NCBI lineage: Eukaryota > Metazoa > Chordata > Actinopteri > Gadiformes > Gadidae > Melanogrammus > Melanogrammus aeglefinus. The sequence goes on from OLKM01001079.1 coordinate 111,382, forward strand.
GATATATTTAAATGTGTTCTTCTGATTTGATATTTTTATTTATACCATCCCCCCACAAAGATTAGCATGTTGTGCTAATCTTTGTGAAAATGTTTTTGTTCACAAACACAAAAAGTATTTTCACAAGAAAAAGGATTATAAAGTGTGTGTGTGTGTGTGTGTGTGTGTGTGTGTGTGTGTGTGTGTGTGTGTGTGTGTGTGTGTGTGTGTGTGTGTGTGCGTGTGCGTGTGCGTTTTTGTATGCATGTGTGTGAGTGCTTCATCCTATAGGACAGAGCATTAGCAGTAGGATGAAGTATTAGCAGTATACTGCTAATACTTCATCCTACTGCTAATGCTTTACCCTACTGCTAATGCTCTACCCTACTGCTAATGCTCTACCCTACTGCTAATGCTCTACCCTACTGCTAATGCTCTACCCTACTGCTAATGCTCTACCCTACTGCTAATGCTCTACCCTACTGCTAATGATTCATTCTACTGCTCCTGATCCGTACTGCAGATCAGGCCTTTGGATGTCATGATAAGAAAGGGGGAAGCGTCAGAGGTTGTGAGGGAACTGAGAGAACAGTAAGGACAAGAAACTGCCTAGTCAACGCCGTCAAAATGAAACTCTGTTTCTTTGTGTGTGTCTGCATTTCCATGTGTTTGTGTGTGTGTGTGTGTCTGTGTTATTGGCATTTACTGTATGATGCTATTTGTATGTGTGTTTATGCATACATGCTTGCATCTGTGTGTGTATGAGTCTTTGAATACATGCGTAAATGTGTGTGTGTATGCATATATGCTTTTATTTGTGTGTGTGTGTGTGTTTGTGAATGTGCTTACATGTTTGTGTGTGGGTGTGTGCATGCATATATGCTTGCATTTGTGTGTGTGTGTGTGGGTGTGTGCATGCATGAGAGTGTGTGTGTGTGTGTGTGTGTATAAGTGTGTTTGTGTGCATGCCTGCGTGCCCGTGTGTGAGTGCGTGAACAAAGAGAGTGCTAGTTGGGGGGGCGGGGGGGGGCTGATGGGGGCCTCTGCACATGGAGGGCAGCAGAGCATCTCTGCGATGTGTTCTTCATTCAGTATTCATGTCCTCGTATCGCCTCACTCTACCTGCTGGACTGCTTCCCCTCACATTCCTCCGCCATCCAATCACAGCCTAGCGTGGGCTCTGTACACCTCAACCCAAGGGCGTACCATGCGTCCGGCACGTGCGCTCGGAGCGTCGCCTTGTTTTGTGTTTTTTTGTGCGCGTGGGTTGAGCTGTTTTTGAGCGTCTTGTTTTGCCACCGGGCTTTCCGTCACACCGCCGTGCAGCCAATCAGCGTTCCCTCCAGGAAACGGATCCGTGCGAATAACGTGCAATGGCAAGCGTCTTGTTTTTCTTGTTTGCAGCCAACAAGTCAGACCGTGTTCATCTAAGTCTACCAATATGTTGTGTATGAGGAGAGCTAAAGAGATGGAGAAAGAGATTAAACCCAGATGTTGAAAGAGGGAGAGAGATATAGGTAGAGATGGGTAAAGACAGAGAGACAGAGAGACAGAGAGAGACAGAGAGAGACAGAGACAGAGAGTCAGACAGAGAGACAGAGAGAGACAGAGACAGAGAGACAGAGACACAGAGTCAGACAGAGAGACAGAGAGAGACATTGACAGAGAGAGGTGAGAACCTGGTGAGGGCGAGCGCACCAAACCACCCTGGGTGGGCGTGTCTGTTATTAGGAACAAAGCATTGTCACCGGCCCCATTTCAGACCCAGTCCGACCTGTTCGCCGCTTAGATTCCTCACACTCCTTGCGGGCAGGTCGACCCACTTCAGCCTCACCTGGGACTCAGCTGCGGTCTGCTTCTCCGAGACAGCGCTCTACAGCTGTGTTCCCCAGAGTACACCTTTGGACCCGGTCTGCATCTGAGGTTAGATCCTCCCTGCGTCACCTGGACTGGACATTGCCCCCCCCCCCACCCCCCCCCGCCACCACTCCCACCCCTGTTATCAGTGGATTCCAGCGTTCCCGCATGGCCAGAGTTCCCTGTTGACTCCCACTTCACTATCCATCGGAGCGGGAGTTCAGTCTCAAGCTGCATCGGTGACAAGGACTCCTGACTGTTTGGCGGGCTGTCCTGAAGGAGGCCGCTAGGAGATGGACATTGGTTGGCTTGGCGAAGAGGTTTGCAGGTCATTTCCAGCTGGATGATAATCCTCGTGACCCCAAGACGGCACTGCGTGTGTGTGTTTGTTCGAGACCCCTGTTGGAAGAAACAAAGCGCCCCGCAGTCACGGCGTCCTACTCATCGCATTTCACATCTGGAACATCTGAGAGCTGCTGCGACCTTACGCTGCCATACGTGCGGTGAGGTGTGTGAGAGAGTGTGTGAGAGAGTGTGTGTGTGTGTGTGTGTGTGTGTTTGTGCGTGCGCACGTTGTCCTGCTTTAGGTGTACAGGATGATGGAGGAAGTGGCCGTCCCGGTGGTCTATGACAGCCAAACGCCTTCGTCCTCGCCGGTCAGCGAGGACGAGATCCTGGCCTGTCTGGTTGTGGAGACGGGACCCAAAGCCAAGGTGAGGGCTGCCGGGAGGGTGCTCTTGCAGCCAGGGGGGGGGGGGGGTGGAAAGGATGTCTAGTGGGGGCTCTGAAAGGGTTGTGGTTTCGAACCCCAAGGTCTGCAGGGGCTCTACCTGAAGGCCACTGAGTGAGATGCCCCCTGACCACTAAACCAGCTCCTCAATGAGGGTCACCTTAACTACTGTATTGTCTGTAATCCTGTGAGTAGGAAATCATGAGGTACAGCTCTGTTCAGATGGCCTCTCCTTTTCAAACTAAAGGTTTCAAAGTGCTTATAGCAACAAGAATAACGATACACAAACCCAACAACTTAGTGCTAACAGCACTGAAGCAAGCAGACACACAGTGGTAGAATTATGGGAGAGAAACAGAGACCCACTAGCAATGCTAAACTCATCCAGTGAATGGGAAGTACTTTAAACCATCGTATCATAAGTGGCTCAAGTTTTGTCAACAGGAAGTAAAGCAATGTTTTAAGGGAAAGCAAAGAACATTATACTACGTTGTGTTTTACTCTGTTGGGATTGGCACTTCATTCCTGAAGAGTTTTGAATGGTTAGATGTAATAACTTTATGCAAAACAACAAACCTTTACTCAAATGTTTTTAGGCCATGTATCAGAATTGTCATCACTGTGACCACAAAGACAACGCTCCCCTGACAAAGGAAGCTGAGTTTAAGTGAACCTTTAGGAACGTTTTGGTAAATAGTCAGTTCGAAAACTCATCTGAGGATTGCAAAATGAAGTGTAGGAATAGAAGCCAAATCAAACTGATAGAATGGCGTATAAATATCTCTCCTCTGAAATGGCTCCATTCCTTCCACTTAAGTGGCGTGCATTCCTCTGAAATGGCTCCATTCCTTCTACTTAAGCAGCGTGCGTTCCCTCAGTGTGAGCCTTTTAAGTGTCTCCGGCTCCAGATCTCATCTCTGGTGATCGCAGCGTAATCCATCCGGCTGTCGCGCTATCTCGCTGCCGAGGAGATAAATCTTCACGGCTCAGCGACATCCGAGCTGAGAAGCTACGTCAGAGTCCCTACCTCAGCTGACGGAGCCCCACTGTCTGTCCCCCAGGGGCCCGTGAAGAGGACCAAGCTGAAGGAAGGTGTTGTTCAGAGCCAGGAGGAGAATGAAGACCCCATCGACAAATACCAGGTGATACACACGTCCTCATGTTACTGAGAACAGAGATAAACTGTTATCACCAATGTTCTTAAAACCTCTTCCATTGAAGCCCTCGCTGTCCCCTTAACATCTGTATTAAGGGTACAGTACAGGTATATATATACCCTTAACATCTGTATTAAGGGTACAGTACAGGTATATATATACCCTTAACATCTGTATTAAGGGTACAGTACAGGTATATATATACCCTTAACATCTGTATTAAGGGTACAGTACAGGTATATATATACCCTTAATGCCTGTACATTTGTCTCGTTGAACCCAACCAGCCAATGAGCTGTTAGAGTTGTTGAGTGGATCATTATTACCGAAATGGGTATTTCAATGTGTCCTAAGTGTACAAAGTTTATTAATATCAAGCGATGGCATGGAGTTGGTTCCTCACATCACCAGTGTTTCGGACTGTTTGTGTGTGTGTGTGTGCGTGTACGCCTGCGTGTGTGTGTGATGGTGTGTGTATAGCCTTAATGCCTGTCATTGTCTTGTTGATCCCAATCAGCCAATGAGTGTTAGAGTTGTTTGAGTGCGATCATTATTACCGAAATGTATTTCAATGTGTTCTAAGTGTACAAAGTTTATTAAATCAAGCGATGGCATGGAGTTGGTTCCTCACATCACCAGTGTTTCTGACTGTTTGTGTGCGTGTACGCCTGTGTGTGTGTGTGTGTGTGTGTGTGTGTGTGTGTGTGTGTGTGTGTGTGTGTGTGTGTGTGTGTGTGTGTGTGTGTGTGTTCTGAGCAGAGAGAGAACAAGCAGCTCCTGCGGGCCAGCCTTCGCTTGGAGCGGGAGAACGACAGCCTGGCCCACCGCCTGGTGACCAGCAAGATCGCCCTGAGGACCTCCCTGGACGAGGTACTTCCCCCCACCCCCCCCCCCCCCCCCCCCCACACACCTGGACGAGATAACCCCACCCAGACCACCACCTGTCTGTTAAGAGCCCCCGGGACGAGATAACCCCACCCAGACCACCACCTAACTGTCAGAACCCCCTGGGCGGGGCCGGACCCCCATGGGGGCGGGGCCAGGGCCGTCACCCCTGTGAGGGCGGGGCCTCACCTTTACCCAGCTCTGATACATGAGCTGCTTACCTTATCCAGCTCTGTGACAGATTAAAACGCTCCCCAACCCCATTGCCGTGACACATAAGCGTGCTGCCTCAGCTACCACAGACTCAATTGAGACACACTCCAACAGGCTACAACCAAGTGCAACATGTGGCACCTCGCCCTGTCGGTTTGACGTGTAATCCAACACTTTTAAATCCCTGCCGTTGATAGAGTCCTGCTGACAGCGCTCTGTGTTTTGATTGTGTCAGAATAATATTTTTAATAAAGTGTGCGGAAATCTGTGGAGGCATCTCCTAATCGTGTCGCTAAATGTATTAAAGTTGACATATTATAGCCACCAGGTGTGAGTGTGATTTGCCGTTTACAAGCTGTTTTGAAAATCTGCCTCTTCTGACATCACAGGTGGGCGTGTCCACCTAGACGTGTGACGTATGATAGATGAGCAACGTTGGCTACAGTCCACCGGGTGGGCTGGTAGGCCGATCTATCCAGCACACGTCTAGGTGGACACGCCCACCTGTGATGTCAGAAGAGGCCGATTTCCATAACGGCTTGTAACGGTTAATCACACTCACACCTGGTGGTGTAATGAATAGAATAGAATTCTTTATTGTCCTTGCACAGGATACAATGAAATTGGATTGCAGGCCTCTTGGCGCTTTATAAAAAGTTAAACATAGAATATAAAACAATACAATGTCCAGCTATACACAGACACGTGTAATACGTCACCTATAAAGCTGAGCTGAGGCGGCTGGGTGGAGTTGACGTGATGTGGTGTGTGTGTGTGGGCAGGCGGAGGACACGGTGGATGACCTGACGGAGCAGCTGCGTCAGACCAAGCACCGCCTCCGGACCACCGAGGAGGAGATGAGGGGGAGGGTGCAGGAGGCGGAGCAGGTGAGACCCGCCCCCCCCCGCGACCTCACTGCCACGCCTTAATACTCTCATGCTCAGACTTTGTGATTTAGTAGTGTTGTATTTTTTTTTAAAAAAATAACGCACGTTAAAATGTGTTAAATGACATCACACGCTACGTTTGCATGGCATCAAACATTACCTCGCTGTTACCATACCACCTCAAAGTCCCGTCTCCTGGCTCTGCCTTGAAGAGGAGACTCACTGACTGGACTCCTTTCATAAAGGTTTAATAAAGTGACGTGAATTTGGAAGTTCAGTAAAGTTGACTTCTCGATTTTATTTGATTATTTTGTTTTATTGCATGACTGTGTTTCAATGTGAAGCACTTTGAGTCTGCCCCGTGGATGAAAAGTGCTACGGTTGCCTTAAAGTCGCCTTGCCATGAACGCAAAGTCAATGCTCTGCAGATAAAAGAGGGGTTCAGGAGGGAGATGGAGAGCACCGGGCAGGGGGTGGAGAAGTCTGCCAGGATCTTGGCGGATTACAAACAGGTACGAGTCCTCCTCCGGCCCCAGCACCGATATAGAGCCTCTATGTGACGCTCTACAGCTTGACCGCAGAGCCTCTGTATAAAGCTTCAACAAATGTAAAAGGATTTAATTGAAAGCTACAGAGTTGACTTTTCTCTTTATATTTATTTATTTTTGTTCAAATTAAATTTGATTATAGAGCCTCTATGTGACGCTCTATATGAAGCTTGACAATAGAGCCTCCATATAAAGCTCCACTATAGAGCCTCTATGTGAAGCTTGACAACAGAGCCTCTATATCAGGGGGTCACCCACCATTTTGAACCTGAGAGCTCCTTCATGGGTACTGAGTCATACGAAGGGCACCCAGTTCTATACACTCTTCTGAAATAACAAATTGGCTCAGTTTGCCTTTAGTTATATGTGTTACTATTCATGATTAATGATACTCATCTATGTGAAGACATGTTCGTTAATTAAGTCATGTTAATGATTTCTCACAATAATTATCAACAAAGACTTAAAAAAGGTGGGAAAGAGTTGTTCAAGAATGAGTAGTGCTATTTTTAGAGCAGGCCTTCGGGCGCCTCATGTGGTCCTTGCGGGCGCCATGAGTGACCCCTGTTCTATATGAAGCTTGACTATAAGGCCTCTATATGGCTGAGTGACCCCCCCCCCTGCTCCCCCAGATCTGCTCCCAGCTGACCCTGCGTCTGGAGGTGCAGCAGGCGACCAACAGGGAGGAGATGGAAGCCCTCAAGGTGAGACCCCCCCCCCCCCTTCAGGCTATCGACACACACAGACATACACACACACACCACACCCCACAGCACAGCAACACACACACAGACACACACCAACACACACACACACACACACACACACACACACACACACACACACACACACACACACACACACACACATACAGCAATACACACACCCACACACACACTACTGTATCTCATCCCACCTCGTTGGGTAATAGACGGCGGTTCAGGTTAATATCTTCTTTAGCCCGTCCTGTCTGTTCTAAGCCTTCCTCCTGCCCCCTTCCTCCTCCTCACCTCCCTCCCCCCCTCCTCCTGCCTGCCCCCCCCCCCCCCCTCCTCCTCCATCAGGGCGTGCTGAAGGCAGTGTCCGGGCTGCCGCCTGCTCCTCGAACCCGGGGACGAGTCGTCTCACGGCGACGACGGCGACGTTGCCGCGGCGACCGGCCTAGGTCCGGAGGGGGCGGAGCAGTACGCGCTGCACAGCAGGAGGGCGGAGCGGCAGCGGGCGGAGCAGCGGAGCCGGCGGGAGAAGGAGGCGCTGGAGCTGCAGGTCAGGGGCCTGGAGCGGGAGCTGGCCCAGAGCAAGCTGCAGGTGGTGGAGGCCAACTGCAGCATCCAGGTTCGTCGCACGCACGCAGGCCCGCACGCACGCAGACACGCGCGCTCATACACAGACGGACGCACGCACGCAGACAGACAGACAGACAGAAAGCCAGACAGGGGGGGGGGGGGGTGCACCCCGGAGGCTCAATGGCTAGAGCGCAGAGCCTATAGGCTTGGGCTGATATCATAGACCCAGGTTGGATCCCTGCCCGTGGTCCTTGGCTGCGTGTCCTCTCCTCTCTCTCATACCATCCTGTCTGTCTATCATAACGCATGAAAAATGGAAAAATAAATCTTAAAAAAAAGACAGACATGTCTAGACGCATGTAAAAACACACACACGCAGACAGACCTACATACATCCTACAGATGCATGTACTGACCCCCATACAGACACTCAGTCACATACTCCTACACAGGTTTACACACTCACACACACTCACACTCTGCTACACAGGTTTACACACTCACACACACTCACACTCTGCTACACAGGTTTACACACTCACACGCACTCACACTCTGCTACACAGGTTTACACACTCACACGCACTCACACTCTGCTACACAGGTTTACACACACACACACACACTCACACTCTGCTACACAGGTTTACACACTCACACGCACTCACACTCTGCTACACAGGTTTACACACTCACACGCACTCACACTCTGCTACACAGGTTTACACACACACACACACTCTTTCTATTTTCCTCACAGAAAACCATTTGATTTAGATGTTACTTTGCGTGAATACACAGCTAACTAAACCCCCCTATATGTCCCACCTCGTACCTGATTGCCTGAATATAATAAAAATGAATAATATCTATCCTGAAACGACCCGTTTTCCCCGTCATCGTCTGTTCAGGAGCTGGAACACCAGAACAGCCTCCTGTCCAGCGACCTGCAGGCGGCCAGGAACAGCTGGTTCACCAAGGCCTTCGTCATGCGACGGGCGTCCAGCGGGGGGCTCCAGGGCATGGGCCTCTCCAGGGATGACGCCCCCTTGGCTGGTTGGCGGGCCAAGAGACTGGCGTGGCTTCCTAAAGAAAGTCCGGGGGACGTTTAAATGTTGATTGATTGGGGGTGGAATTAAAGAAAAAAAAAATGAATGTTGTGGATCGTCTCTTGCCGATGATTTTATCAAATGTATGTACAAAAAATGTGTAGATATTAAGACTTTGAAAGTATATTTCAAAGATCAGGCGAGGCCGAAACCTCGTTTATAAGCTAAAGTTTCTGGTGTGTGTATTTGTTCTGGGCGCTAGGGGGAGGTAATGCAACGGAAATAATGAAAAGCTGAAAACAGGTGCTCTAAATTAACATCAGCGATCTCAAATCAGAATAGGCACGGATTAATGGATAATTTATAAATGGTAATGATGTTAGTCTTTGATCCGCACCGTGAAACCATATATAATTTCTGATGAATTATGTATGTAAACATAAATGAAAGGAAAATGTCTCCCCCCTTACATTCTTTTCCCTGTAGATTCCATTGTCTCTACAACATGGAATTTCAAGTTTCTTGTTTCTCGATGTCATTCCCCTCAAGAGAGAGGGGGAAAAAAACATGCATGGGGTTTTCTTTCGATGTGTTTTCCTGCTATGTCTTCACTTCACACATGTTAGGCTACTTCCCCTTTTACTTGCCTATAAAAAAGTGTGGATGCGTTCACTGGAGCAACAGAGAGAAGTCATTAGGACAACTCCACACACAGCAGAGACGAGAACACAAACTGTGACTAGCCTGCTGAGACTAAGCAAAGTTCATCTTGATTGGGTTTATTATCGGACTCGTTCGTCTCGTGCTTGTTTTGACGACCTGCAGGAGATATGATGGGTCAAAGCTCCGTTCTTCTCATCGCATGTGGGATCTTCCTGGCGAGTGCAAGCCCTTCTCTGGACCCCCTGAAGCCAGCTGCAGGACCAGCCAGTAAGTCGAGCAGAATCCTCTATTGTTTTACTTTCGAACATCTAGTTTACTATTTACCGTTCTTTGACATCGCATACGGTTCACATGTAGGCCTACACTTGAATGGCATAGGACTGCACACAATTCAAAATATGTTTAGACAATATTAAGCCTACTGTTTTGATTTAGGCTGCAGTAAATTAAATGCAAATGATTAGTAATAGCTCGATATGGTCTACAATTGTACCATTACCGTTCACATCGACTACGAACTACTGGGCCCAGAAGGTGAGTTGATGACTAACGGACCTTTTCTCTCTGGCAGGTGGTCCACCTCCTCCTCGACCCGAGGTCCGGTGTCGATGTGCGGGCTACCCCAACCAGACGCTGTGCCTGTGGTCAGAACCCAGCAGGCAGTCCTTCCCGACCCGCTACATCGCCACCTACAGGTAGAGTCCCCGAGGGTTCACCATAACAACCTCTGCTCTGAGTTACTGCAACGGCAGCCAGTAGGGCCGAGCGGCCAACGACGTGCGTCGCGACGTAGGTCGCGTTGGTCGCTGTGTTGGTCGCTCGTCTGGCTGCTTTCAGTCGCTGTGGTCGCTGGCTGGCTTGGTCGCGGGCGGTGGTTTATCAGTTAATTTGCATGTTAGTAACGGTTTTTTTTTGCGACAGTTGAAGTACCAGAAAGCCATGCTCTCTGGCGAAAGCTTCCTACAGCTCTTTATTGCAAATATAAATTTTATATTTTTATATTGAAGTAGGCCTACAGTTTAAAATGATGAAATCGTTGGTCTATCAGTATCAATAAAATATATTGGTTGTCATTTGGGGCGTATTCAAATAATGTATTTTAGATATTATATATAGCCTATTTGTTTTGTTAAACGTCATTAAGCCTAATAAGATATTTTATCTGCAAAGTTCTTCGTTAGAGTGATATAGTGTAATATAAGTGTATTTTTTTGTAAGTCATTGCCACAGTGGTACAAGTGGTAGTGAAGCTAGGTTAGTAATCAAGGATTCGGGTGTTCGATTCTATTCACGGTCAGGTATATTTTACGACGCACGTCGTTGGCCACACTCAGAGAGCTCGGCCTTCCTTGAGGCTGGGGTGGGCAATTATTTTTCATTGGGGGCCACATAAGAATTTCCGAATACCTTTGAGGGCTGAGGAAATTCTGTCATGTCTTAACCATTAGATTTCAAAATATATTGCCGTAACTCTTATTAAGCATTTGTAATTAAAAGGCTCTCGAAATTGATGTGAATAAAATAATTCACCATGTGCACAACAGAAATACAGATTGTACAGTTTGCTTTACACATTTTTAGACCTATCTGTATCTGTACCGAGTGCTCTGAACTTGAACAGGGGTATTGAAGTGCATCCACATTTGATAAGGTTGGGTAGGCATTACCATCCACGCATATAAAAAAGTACTCAGTGGGAGGAGCCAAGTCTCGGATTGGGCTTGAAAAAATGCAATGAAGTCCTGATGTGGCTACGCACAGCACACGTGACACGGGTTCATCACTGAGAGTGGATATGCATCTGGACTTGTTCTATTTTATTCATATTTTTTTACAATAAAAGGGCCATATGATGCCAAATGGTCTACTAAACAGGGTGCTTTTTTGCGTTACTTTTTTCACATGGCTTCCTTTGCGTGTGTGTGTAAGTGTGTGCGTGTTTGTGCGTTCCAGAGAGAGAAGCAAGCCATCTGTCATCCAGCACTGCCGTCTCGTTCCGCCCGGCTCTTCGTCGTCTGTTCTGAACTCTTCCTCCTCACCTGAGAAGGTATAGCTTCATTAACATATTTAAACCACAGAGAGTACGGAATAGGCTCCAACACAAAGTAGATAAAGGTGATAATGTGAGGGTCATTTTCAACTTCAAAGATAAGATATCATTGACCCTTTGAAGTCCCCCCCCCTGCCCTTTTGAAGGGATGAGGGTGTTCATGAGGGTCTTCAACACATCCGTCTCTAAAGGTTCTCTAAGGGAACGCTTATCGTCTCTAAAGGTTCTCTAAGGGAACGCTTATCGTCTCTAAAGGTTCTCTAAGGGAACGCTTATCGTCTCTAAAGGTTCTCTAAGGGAACGCTTATCGTCTCTAAGGGTTCCGTAAGGGACGCTCATCATCTCTAAAGGCTCCCTAAGGGTTAGCCTCGGGTCACCCTAACCCTAACCTCTTACTGATGACCTGTCGACCTTTAAAGGTTCCCTAAGGGTTAGCCTCGAGTCAGCCTAACCTAACCTCTTACTGATGACCTGTTGACCTCTAAAGGTTGAAGGTTCCCTAAGGGTTAGCCTCGAATCAGCCTAACCTCTTACTGATGACCTGTTGACCTCTAAAGGTTCCCTAAGGGTTAGCCTCGAATCAGCCTAACCTCTTACTGATGACCTGTTGACCTCTAAAGGTTCCCTAAGGGTTAGCCTCGAGTCAGCCTAACCTAACCTCTTACTGATGACCTGTTGACCTCTAAAGGTTCCCTAAGGGTTAGCCTCGAGTCAGCCTAACCTAACCTCTTACTGATGACCTGTTGACCTCTAAAGGTTCCCTAAGGGTTAGCCTCGAATCACCCTAACCTCTTACTGATGACCTGTCGACCTCTAAAGGTTCCCTAAGGGTTAGCCTTGGGTCACCCTAACCCTAACCTCTTACTGATGACCTGTCGACCTCTAAAGGCTCCCTAAGGGTTAGCCTCGGGTCACCCTAACCTCTTACTGATGACCTGTCGACCTCTAAAGGTTCCCTAAGGGTTAGCCTCGGGTCACCCTAACCCTAACCTCTTACTGATGACCTGTCGACCTCTAAAGGTTCCCTAAGGGTTAGCCTTGGGTCACCCTAACCCTCACCTCTTACTGATGACCTGTCGACCTCTAAAGGCTCCCTAAGGGTTAGCCTCGGGTCACCCTAACCCTAACCTCTTACTGATGACCTTTCGACCCTGTAGCTCTGGCTCTGCCTGCTGGACGACCTCAAGCTCTACACGGACTACGTGGTGAACGTCACCTCCGTCAGCCCGCAGGGCAGCGCCACCCAGCTCACCTCCTTCATGGTGGAGGACATTGGTGAGAAACAGGCTCGTGGTCTAATAAATAAAGAGGATATCGGATGGGGACATTTATAAACCCGCAGCTACATGATGAGCTAATGACTGAACACGAAGGAAGCTCTCCTCAGTTAAGGCCGAACGTTCGTTTGGTTTCCTTTAACGGGTGAACAAGAGAAGTGGGAATAAAACCAGTTCAATATGTTACACCCCCCCCCCCCCCCCCGCAGTGAAGCCTGACCCCCCGGTGGAAGTGAGGGTCTCCAAGGGGGTCTCTCACAGGCTGGCTGTGGAGTGGTCTCCCCCCCCCACCTGGTCCGACCTGGAGGTCTTCCCCCTCAAGTATCACCTCCGGTACCAGCGCTCCCAGCGCTCCCAGCGCTCCCTGCGCCCCGCCAACCACCCCGTCGATGTGAGGACCGTGTGTGTGTGTGTGTGTGTGTGTGTGTGTGTGTGTGTGTGTGTGTGTGTGTGTGTGTGTGTGTGTGTGTGTGTGTGTGTGTGTGTGTGTGTGTGTGTGTGTGTGTGTGTGTGTGTGTGTGTGTGTGTGTGTGTTTTTGTGTGTGTATGTGTGTTTTTGTGTGTGTGTGAGCGTGTGTGCTTGCACTTGTCTGCGTTAAATATTAATTACACACATGTGAGTGAATCTATTGTTGACAATGACCTGTTTGGCTAGGTGTGTGAGTGGATGTGTGTAGGTGTGTGTCGGTGGGATAAATAATCACACACGGAGGAGTACCTGTCAGACGGGATTTAGGGGACAGTGTTTAGCGTGAGTTAAGGATTTGTTGTGCGTCATCGTCTGTACTCAATCCATTCTTGCGTTTTTGTGGTTAAAAAAACACCCCCACTTACACAAGCAGATAAAGCATTCCATAACGAGTTCATTATAGGGCAGGTACGGGGGTGGGGGGGGGGCCCCAAAAGGCCCAGCAGCACCGGCCCTTTAGGACGGGAACGCCACACCCACCCAACCCGTACTCATGGATCTTGTTGTGTGTTCCTCTCCCCCCCCCCCAGCTGGGCCCCTACGAGAGTACCAGGGTGGAACTGCCGGGCCTGGCCGCGGGCCGGACCTATCACTTCCAGGTGTGTGCCATGGAGTTGCTGGGCCTGGGGGAGTGCAGCACCTGGAGCTCCCCCTTGGAGGTGCTCACGCCCCGGAGACGCTGAGGCCCGGAGCCGTCCACTGCACTGCAGTGGGTTAGTCCACCGGGGGGGGTTAGCCCCCCATCGCTCCGTCTGAGGATGGAGCGATGGGGGGCGTCTTACCTGTGAAACTAGAACTACCCCCCCCCCACTCACTGCTCACTGCTGGATATTGTACAACCGCTAAGAGCGGTTATAAAGGATCGATCTGTCTATTTAATTTTATATTATTTTATATTTTTTATTTTTTTTTACTTCTTTATTTAACTTTTTTTGAATAGTGTATTTCATCGGTTTGCCTTCTTGTCATTTTCATAAAAAAATTGCAATAAATAGTAAATGAAAAAAGGAAGGTTGTCACTGTGCGTCTCCTTGTCGGACCAGGGTCCGCTTCCAGCTGTGACCTCCCCAGGCGATGAACATCTGGGACCGGGGCCCTCACATGAGGAACATCTGGACGGCCCCTCAGATGTTCCTCATCTGGACGGTCCCTGAGATATTCCTCATCTGGGACAGTCCCAGATGTTTCCTCATTTTGACATCCCAGATGTGGAACGTCTGGAGGAACATCTGGGACGGTCCCTCAGAGACCCTGGGGATTGGTATCATGAGGCTAGCGCACGATGTTTCAGAGGGTATCGTGCGGGAGGGGCCTGGCAGGTGTTGCTCCACCGTGCCGTCGTGGCACAGTTCACAACGGGGACCTCGGCCTACTAAGGGCCGTGAAATGACGCGTTTTACTGCTCCAATTCGTCGTCTCGTATTCACAAGGATTTCACAAGGATTTTTTTTTATTTAAATAAATATTCAAATCAAGTTTCTTTTCGTCAATGCATATCTGATACATACATTGAAAATGATCTTTGATAGAATTAAAAAAAAAAAGATTAACAATTAGCTTCAGTAAATGATCAAAATGTCACCTGTAATAAAATACGTCTGACCCCCCAGATAAAGTAATAATAAAAAGAACACATCCCTCCCCTAAACTAGACCCTGACCCTAACCTTTAACCCTGAACCACTGACCCTAACCCCTGACCCTGACCCTAACCCCTGACCCTAACCCTAACCCCTGACCCTAACCCCTGACCCTAACACCTGACCCTAAACCCTAACCCCTAACCCTTGACCCTAACTACCAGCTGGAAAAAGCCCCCCCCAGACTCCACTACTCCATCACCTGCACCACCAGCGGTGTGACGAACTCTGAGTGCCGCTGTCCCAGGGAGAAGGAGGGCGGCCTGGGCAGGTGGACCTGCACCTTCTCAGGGCTGTGGGTCCCGGGCCCCGGGTTGGCCGCCGTGGCCCCGGGCCTCTTGGTGCGGCCCTGCATGGAGAAGGAGGGCTGGCGGGGCAGGTAGACGTTGGGGTCGGGGCGGTGGTAGCAGCCGGGCCCCGGGGTCCGGGTCAAGCCCTCTGACGGGGGCCCCGCCTCCCGCCGCCCCCCGAAGCTGTAGCTGGCGCTGGACGGCTTGGTGGGGGTCTGGGGGCCAAGGACGCTGGGGAGGGTGTACCTGGGAGGGGTGTGTGTGTGTGTGTGTGTGTGTGTGTGTGTGTGTGTGTGTGTGTGTGTGTGTGTGTGTGTGTGTGTGTGGTGGGGGGAGAATGAGATGAGCAAGTTTTATTTTGAGGGCCTCAGCGGGAAAGATAAACGACGGCAAATGTTTGACTTCCTCTCAAGAATCGATTGGGTAACGAGATGAGTCTCTGAGTCACCCTCGTGTCTCCCTGTGTGTACTCGTGTCTCTCTCTCTCTCTGTCACACACTTTTCTGCTTCTCCCTCCCCCTCCCTCGTCTTGTGGGTGAGACGTTAAACGCTGACCCCCTGCAGTGTTACAATTATTGTAGCACGGTGGTGTGGTGTATTGACCTGTTGGGTGGTGTATTGACCTGTTGGGTGGTGTATTGACATATAGGGTGGTGTTTTGACCTGTTGGGTGGTGTATTGACATATTGGGTGGTGTATTGACCTGTTGGGTGATGTATTGAGCTTTTGGGTGGTGTATTGACCTGTTGGGTGGTGTATTGAACTGTTGGGTGGTGTATTGACATGTTGGGTGGTGTATTCAACTATTGGGTGGTGTATTGACCTGTTGGGTGGTGTATTCAACTATTGGGTGGCTTATTGACATGTAGGCTGTTGTATTGACCTTTTGGGTGATGTATTGACATGTAGGGTGGTGTATTGAGCTGTAGGGTGGTGTATTGACCTGTTGGGTGGTGTATTGACGTATTGGGTGGTGTATTGAGCGTTTGGGTGGTGTATTGACCTGTTGGGGGCCGGGACGGGGTCCACAGTACGGTAGCGGGTGCGGGTGCTGATGGTGAAGACCGGGGGTCTTCGGTGGGCATTGAGGGGGGGGGCCTTCTCTGGGCTGTAGGTCCCGGGCCCCGGGGTCTGGAACAGCTCTCCTAACGGGACATTGTTAGAGTCTCTGTTACCCTGACTCTGACCTGGACATAACCCTGACTCTGACCTGGACATAACCCTGACACTGACCTAGACATAACCCTGACTCTGACCTGGACATAACTCTGACTCTGACCTAGACATAACTCTGACTCTGACCTAGACATAACTCTGACTCTGACCTAGACATAAGCCGTTTCCACCCACATAATCAGAGCTGCTCAGGAACTACATTTCAAGACAGAGACCAGGTCTCCATTCACTAGGACAGAGACCAGGTCCTGGGTCTCTAGTCTAGTGAAGAGGAGGATCTCCCAAATAATGTATATATCTCCCATGCAGGTTGGTTCTCACTGGTTCTCACCGGTTCTCTTGCCCCGGCCCAGGATGGAGTAAGACAGGCTCCGGGAGCGGCCAAAGCGGGTCATCCCGGGGTCCACGTGGTACCGGGGGCCTGGGCTGGAGTCCACCGAGACCACTGCAGGGGGTAAGAACCGACCACACAGGAGACCACAGGGTGAGGCTCAGCCTGGACCTCACTACTCAACACAAGAGACCGCAGGCTGAGGTACTCCACACAAGATGAGGTTCAGTCCTGATGTTCACTACTCAACGAGAGATGACATGATGAGATGACATGATAAGATACCAAAGAGATCACAGGATGAGGTTCAGACGGGACCTCAGTACTCAACAACTCGTTTGTTCAGTCATTCAGCCCCTCTCAAGGCCAGTAGCATACGAACTAAACCAGGAATGTTATGCGTAACATTTGCATTTAGCAGACGATTTTAACCTCACAACGAGACTCACAACGGTTCACACAATCCCACAGCGACGGAGGATTCAACCACGCAGGGGACAGACCGCTTGTCGGGAGCAGTCAGGGTCAGGTCTTGCTCAGGGACACCTCGACACTCAGCTAGGAGGAGCCGGGGATCGAACTAGCAACCTTCAGGTTGCAAGTCATCCGGCTCTACCTCCTTAGCTAAGCGGACCCGAAACGTAAGCCTTGTTTAAGAACAACAGCTGAATGAGTTTAACGTGAGACCGGATGTCCAATAAGGCTCCAGGACGCCGGCGTGTGATTGGTGGAGACTTACTGGCGCTGCTCAGGCGGCTGTGGAAGGTGTAGGCGGGGCTACTGGGCTTGGTGACGTCATGGTTGATGTAACCGACGGTTGGGGGGAGAGCATAGCGACCGGGTCCCGGCCCTAGCAACCACAAGACGGGGACGTTAGGCAGTGACATGGCTTTGGTGTCCTCCACCTGGCTGTTAATGTACTAGTAACTAGTGCATCGACTACAGGGTTAACGTACAATATTTATACATCATTACAGGTAGTTCTCCCCCACTCTGCTCCCAAACAAAGCAAAATGTTTTTATTGTTCCTCACAGGGTACTGCTACACTCACACACACACACACACACACACACACACACACACACACACACACACACACACACACACACACACACACACACACACACACACACACACACACACACACACACACACACACACACACACTTACACATACGCACACATGTACCAACACACAAAAATTTTGGTCTGGTCGCTCGTCTGCTCAGATCTTGTGTGGTCCTGTCACGCACACACATGAACACACACATGCACACACTCTCATACACACACACACGAACAACCACCCGCACACACACACACACACACACACACACACACACACACACACACACACACACACACACACACACAGACACAGACACAGACACAGACACACACACACACTCCTACCTCTTTCTCTCCCTGCGATGAGCGGACGCCTCCTTAGCGGTTCCTCCATAGCTTGTCCGCCTCCTTCTCCTCACCTCTCCTCTTCCTCCTCCTTGGTCTCCTTGGAGTCCTCCCCTTGTGTAGCCCCCCCCCCCCCCCCCCCCCCCCCACGGCCCTCTGGCCTGAATTATACATGAAGAAGCAACACAATCCTACAACACCATCCTCAACCCTCCCCTCCCATTGCCAAATCACCTGCTGCAGGTGTGTGAGCGTGTGTGTGTTTGTGTGCGTGCGTCTGTGTGTGTGTGTGTGTGTGTGTGTGTGTGTGTGTGTGTGTGTGTGTGTGTGTGTGTGTGTGTGTGTGTGTGTGTGTGTGTGTGTGTGTGTGTGTGTGTGTGTGTGCGTGTGCAGTGTGTGTGGACATGCGTGCGTGCATGTCTGAAGAAGAGTATTAACTGAAGTTGAACCTGTCATGGTGATGACATGGATTGGGCCAGAGATAAAGTACAAGCGGCTGGGAAATGAAAGTGGTCCAACTGCGTATAGGGTAGGCTCTGGCCCGTCTCTGTAAGTGCGCCCCTTAGTGGTACTCTGAAGGATTGCAGAGGGGTGCCTTGAACATGTAACACGAATATCTAGTTGTGGTACTACTAGTATAGGTGGTGAACAATCCTAAAATAATTCCATCCTACCAAAATAAATGAAGATCTCTTGCATACAATTTAGTAAATCTGAAGTTACATACTGAAGTTCGGTAACTCTCAGGCTTTGAAGAACTATGTTCTCTTCAAGCTTATTAGACAGAATAGTTTGAAAACCACTGCACTGCAAGAGTTTTTAAGTTGTCCATCCTTTTGTCACTTTTTCGTTGAAGAACTTAACCTGATTTCTAGTTGCATTGTCCATCTCTGGGGTCAGTGTGTGATTCAGACCAGCGGCTAAATGAGTCCACAGCATCCCGCTCAGACGTCTCTCTCTTCCGGCCTTCTTCATCCCAGCAGCACCTGGCTCTCCTGCTACAGCCACACCCAGACGGAGGTACGGGTTCATCATAGCTTCATCCACAGACGGAGCAGATACGGAGGTATTGCCTCATCAGCCCCCCCCCGGCTCTGCAGCCCTAATGTGTATATTTTGTTGATACTTGGTGACAAGAATGAATGCCAAAGCACCGTGTGTAAGCGCGCTTCCAACACATCCGCTATGCTAATGATCCCCCTGACTAGCGGCTCTGCCTCGTCCGCTGTGGGTACCAGATTGACTCGGCTGCCAGATCGACTCGGGGTCCTGCGCTTACAGATGACGTATCGACACCGGACGTATCGACACAAGCCAACGGACAAAACCCGGAAGGGTTGTTTATAAAAGGGGCTCAATCATGGACACAAAAAGAAGGCTCAATCCGTTTTGGTTTTGATTTCATTGAACGCAGCCCGTTCTTTTGCACAAACAAAGCCATTGGAAACACGTCTAAAAGCACTGATGAATGCAATATGTAAACCCAGTTCCTGTTAGGGACTCTTATTCTGAAGGAGGAGAACGGAAGTGTCTGCGTGTGGGTCGCTGTTTTGACTCTGTGTTGGGAGCGCTGGAAATAAAGTGGATCGCCCCGTTCAGTGATTTGAGTTAATGATTCTTCTTTTTATATATTACCCAAATATATGCAACAATAATTTGTACATTAGATAATTATTCATAGATTAGAAAACAAAAGGAGATCGTTAATACTTGGGAATAACATGTGAATGAATGAAACGCGCATGCGCATTTAAAAGACAGCGTTTACAGGAAGTGCGTAATTATTGCGCATCTAGGACCTCGAGTCGATCTGGCGGCCGAGTCAATCTGGTACCCACAACGGTACTGTAACTAAAAACCCTGAGGCGCAGCGATCCGGGCCGGGGAACACTGGTTAAATATTAAGCACCGGTGAGCGGGGGGGATGGCGAGGCGCGGTGCCGGGTTACAGGGCTCCGTACCCGGCTCCTGTTATCGTTGTAGACCGGAGCGCCGACCGCTGCACTTATTTACATCTGCAGACTCGAGTTGCGACATCAAGGGCACGCTGAGGTGAACAGACGAGAGGAGGCGGGGACCTCAGCCAGTCACGGGGTCAGAGAGTGATGTGTGACGTCAGCCTCTAGACTGTCCACGGTTAGAACCGGATTCTTCCCAGACTTCATCCCCGCTCCTTCCCCAATGCGTTGTTCCTCCAGACGGACACGTCCCCCCTCCCATTAGGGACTTGGTTATGTATTTTCTATTTTAATGAGCATGATCCTTGTTTGTTTGCATTTTTGTTTTTGTGTTTGTCTGTTTGTTTGTTGAAAGTGCCCTGTGTTCGGACCCAGGCGCCTATCGTGAGGATACACGTGCGACTGACACATTTACAACTTTCTTGACAATCATTTTATCTGACAACATAACGGATCGATTGAACAACTTCAGTCATGAACTTTTCATTTTTTTTTTACTAACTTAACATAACTTAAGAAATAAAACAGATTTACAAAAAATTAAATATGCTGGTACAATTCAGTACAAAAATAAAGGCAGTGAAAGGTCTCCCCATACATATATATATATATATACTGTATATATATATATATATTTATATATATATCACATCAAATATGCTACCTTACTGTTCCATACAAATAAACAGACACATCTTGGGGAAACGATTTGCCAATACGTTACATAACAAAGCTAAAGTTTTTAAATACTGAAATATTATCTGTTTAAATTTGATTTCTTTCTTTCTGAAGGTCGGCGGAACAATGGGAACGCCACTGTCCGCGGGAACGTCTCCCCAGAGTGTGCACTGAACCGCCGCTAGAGGGCGTCAAAGAGGCCCAGTGTGTGCACTGAACCGCCGCTAGAGGGCGCCACAGGGACCCAGTGTGTGCACTGAACCGCCGCTAGAGAGCGCAGCGGGTCCTCACTTTGGACCTCAAGGTAGGTGAGGGCAACCGCTCCTTGCCCCGCATAGGAAAGTCCTGAAGTCCATTCCTAGACAGGCGTGTGTGTCTGTGTATGAGCTGTAGGGCCGAAGTGGATTTAAGTCCCGTCTTTTAAATCCTGGTCGACACCTCGCCGGTCTGCTGGAGGGTTTGGTTGGCTAGCTCGTGAGGTGGTCCCCGTTCAGGGAACAAAAGGCATCGTCTGCTGTCCATGAGTAGTGTGCACACACGACATTTGGAGCCCA
>OLKM01001079.1:155631-165631 GCA_900291075.1 Melanogrammus aeglefinus
AATTACTAATAATCCTATAAATAAATCATTATAAATATTAACTACAGTTAATAATGATACTTGTTATGAATTTAACACTTTCCATTGCCAAAGATGAACCCCAAAGCTCGGACAAAAACAGAAAGATGAATTTATTCAAAAAATATTTGTTACGATTAAAAGGATCCTGGTCTTTGTAAATCCTGGTCTTTGCAAATTAAGTGCTATCTATGTTTAAACAAGAGTTACTGTTTCTAGGTCAAAACACACTTAGCAGCAGCACACTAGCGAAAGCTAGCAGCAGTACGTCAGGGTTGGGGTTGGGGTATAGGGCAGGCCTACCTCAGCTCGTACGTCAGGGTTAGGGTTTGGGTTGGGGTTAGGGTTAGGGCAGGCCTACCTCAGCTTGTACTTCAGGGTGTACTTGGTCCTAATGGAGGTCTCGCCCTGGCCCCCCGCGGCCCAGCGGCACGTCAGGTCCTTGGTGTTCTTGGACCAGCATGTCAGGCTGACCGGTTTCTCTGGAGGCACTGGGGGAGTGGGGGGGGGGGAGAGGGGAGACAAGGGGGGGGGAGAGAGGGGAGAGCGCGGAGAGGGAAAGAAAGAGAGAGAGAAGCAGGAGGGGGAGAGAGTGAAGGGGGAGAGAGAGAGAGAGAGAGAGAGAGAGAGAGAGAGAGAGAGAGAGAGAGAGAGAGCGAGCGGGAGAGAGAGAAGTGAGAGAGAGAGAGAGAGAGAGAGAGAGAGAGGGGGAGAGAGAGAGAGAGAGAGAGAGAGAGAGAGAGAGGAGAGAGAGAGAGAGAGAGAGAGAGAGAGAGAGAGAGGGGAGGGGGCAGGGGAAGAACGATTGTGAGAGATAGGGGGAGAGAGGGAGAGAGGTGAAAAGAGTCAGAGGAGGAGAGAGAAGGGGAGAATAAATAATTGGGGGAGAGGATGGGTGGGAGAAAAGAAGACAGAGAGAGAGTTAAGGTGAGTGACAAAGCTAGATGAGGGTGGGAGTGGGGAGAGAAAGTCTTTCATTAATCTACTTTGTTCTGTCCTTCTGCCCTTCACTCACTTCTAATCTTTAAGGTGAGAACAATATGGCCCCTCCATTCATTACCTCATTATTACCCCTCCTCCTCCTCCTCCTCCTCCTCCTCCTCCTCCTCCTCCTCCTCATCCACCTCCTCCAGCCTCCTCCTCCTCCTCCTTCATCCACCTCCTCCAGAGACTCATTCACATCTAGTCCTCAGATGTTTGAACTCTGTACGTGTCCATTTGTGTGTGTGTGTGTGTGTGTGTGTGTGTGTGTGTGTGTGTGTGTGTGTGTGTGTGTGTGTGTGTGTGTGTGTGTGTGTGTGTGTGTGTGTGTGTGTGTGTGTGTGTGTGTGTGTGTGTGTGTGTGCGATAGAGAGTGAGACAGTATGTGTGTATCTGTGTGTGTGTGTGTATGAGACAGGGAACAACAGTGTGTGTGTGTGTGTGTGTGTGTGTGTGTGTGTGTGTGTGTGTGTGTGTGTGTGTGTGTGTGTGTGTGTGTGTGTGTGTGTGTGTGTGTGTGTATGTGTCAGAGTGTGCGTGGTCTGATTGGATCAGAGTAAGGAACCCTGCCAACATTCCTCTCTCCTCGGAACACGCGGTCCGAACATCCAGCATCACACTGAAACCCCTGACTGATGCTCTCACTGTGTGTGTGTGTGTGTGTGTGTGTGTGTGTGTGTGTGTGTTGCGTGTGTGTGTGTGGTGTGTGTGTGTGTGTGTGTGTGTGTGTGTGTGTGTGTGTGTGTGTGTGTTGTGTGTGTGTGTGTGTGTGTGTGTGTGTGTGTGCGTGTGTGTGTTTGTGTGTATATATGTATATGTCAAGAGAGATTGAGACAGTATGTGTGCGTCTGTGTGTGTGTGTGTGTATGAGATAGGGAAATAATGTGTGTGTGTGTGTTTGTATGTGTGTGTGTGTGTGTGTGTGTGTGTGGTGCGTGTGTGTGTGTGTGTGTGTGTGGTGTGTTGTGTTGTGTGTGTGTGTGTGTGTGTGTGTGTGTGTGTGTGTGAGAGAGAGAGAGTTAGTAAGTGTATATGTGTGTTGTTTTCTGTGTGTATCTGTGCATGTGTGTATGCATGTGTGTGTGTGTGTGTGTGTGTGTGTGTGTGTGTGTGTGTGTGTGTGTGTGTGTGTGTGTGTGTGTGTGTGTGTGTGTGTGTGTGTGTGTGTGTGTGTGTGTGTGTGAGTGGCAGTAGTCGACAGCATACACACTTGTTCCTGTGATGAGAGAGACCTATCCAACTCCTTAAAAGTAATTTTTCATTTCATCACCAGAACAGACATCTGTTAATTTTCCCAGTGTCTATTCCCGGTGTCTATCATTCTACGGAACGCAGACACTGTTGAGAGTTTCCATGAAACTAGTTTTTTTCCAAGGATAGCAGTAGGCTAATGGCTGTATGGAAACAGGTTCACCTGAATATCACCTGGGCAGCGATCTGTTAAACATTAGGTATGAGCACGCCTAGTTCATGGAACTCTACGCTTTAGTCGCTTGTTTTCAGCAACAAAGGCAATGCACGAGAGCATGGAAGTGTGTGTGTACCCATACAAGGAAGAATGTGTGTGTGCGTGTGTGTGTGTGCGCGTGTATGTTTTTTTGTGTTTGCAAGAATGTCTTTGCAATCAGTGTGTGTGTGTGTGTGTGTGTGTGTGTGTGTGTGTGTGTGTGTGTGTGTGTGTGTGTGTGTTGTGTGCTTGCAAACATTTGTTTGCCTGCCAGTGTGTGTGTATGTGTGTGTGCCTGCAAGAATGTGTGTGCGGGTCAATGTGTGTACGTGTGTGTGTGTGTGTGTACATGTATGTGTGTGTGTGCGTGCGTGCAAACACGTGTTTGCCTGCATGTGTGTGCGTGCCAGTGTGTGTGTGTGTGTGTGTGTGTGTGTGTGCCAGCGTGTATTTGTGTGTGTGCAAACATGTGTTTGCCTGTCAGTGTGTGTGTGTGCGTGCGTGCAAACACGTGTTTGCCTGCATGTGTGTGCGTGCTAGTGTGTGTGTGTGCCAGTGTGTATTTGTGTGTGTGCAAACATGTGTTTGCCTGCCAGTGTGTGTGTGTACATGCGTGTAAAGAGCATGTCACAGCCGTGTCTGGATGAGTGATGGTGCGCGTAATGGACCACACAGGTGGCCAGCGGGCGGAGTCACGCGCTGCCGGCCCTCAGCGCAGTAAACTGAAAATGCAGCCGAGCCCTCGCTACCTGAACCTCAGGCCGTCCTCCCTCTGCTGCTCCACTCTGTCCTCCACTCCTTGGGTCGTCTGGGGCTTTTTTCTCCCTGTTACTGCCTCTGCTCTCCCCTCCTCCTCTCTCCCCCCCTCCTCCTCCTCCCCTCCTCCCCTCCACCTCCCCTACCCTCCCCTTCCTCCCACGCCTCCTCTCTCCTCCTCTCCATCCGCTCTATCTCTGTCCTCCTCTCCCCTCCTCTCCCCCCCTCCCCTCCTCCCTCCCCCCCTCCCCTCCTCCCCTCCTCTCCCCTCCTCTCCCCTCCTCTCCAGTCCCCTCCTCCCCTCCTCCTCTCCTCTCCCCTCCTCTCCCCTCCTCCTCTCCTCCCTTCCTCCTCTACCCTCCCCTCCCCTCCTCCTCCTCCTCTCCCCTCATCTCCCAACAAGAGTTAATTTCCTCCCGGCTCAGCAAAGGCTTAATGTAACCCTGACTTAATATATATAACTTAATGTATATAACATGTTGTATAATGGAATGTATATAACGTGGTGTATAACTGCATGTATATATATAAATATATACATTACATATAAACATATATATTTTGGTGTATAACGCAATGTATATAATGTGGTGTATAACATATATATATATATATATATATATATATATATATATATATATATATATATATATATATATATATATATATATATATATATATATACGCATTACATATAAACATATATATCTTGGTGTATAACGTAATGTATATAACATGGTGTATAACTTAATGTATATATACATTACATATAAACATATAAACATATATAACTTGTTTAACGGTGTATAACGTAATGTATATAACAAGGTGTATAACTTAATGTATATACATTACATATAAACATATATAACACGTACACATATACATTACACGCGTTCACGCGTCACTTACTGCCCACGAAGAGGCAGGAGCCGGCCAGCACGTGGCCCCCGGGGTTGTGGCAGACCAGGTTGTCCCCGGAGCGCTGCCTGGAGGCGGGCAGCCGGGCCAGGGTGACGCTGACCACGCTGGGGCTCAGCACGCTGTAGGACGCGCTGGGCAGCCGCCGGCCGTTCAGCGTCCAGAACAGGGCGCTGGCGTGGAGCCCCAGGTCGGGGCTGACCCGGCAGGTGGCCGTCAGGCTGGAGCCGATCCGCAGGGCGGGGTCCTGGGGGTAGATGGCCGCTACCTCTGGAGGAGGGAGGGAGGAGGTAAAGGGGGGAGGTGAGGCCCGTGGGGACGGTGAGGGGCTTCTGTTGGTCTCCCTCCACGGCCAGGAGAGAACCTCCTCGCCGACGGGCTCTGTTGTCCCCGGTTACATAACATTACACTGCATGCGTTGCATTATGCTACATTAGGCTACATTAGGCTACATTAGGCTACATTAGGCTACATTATACTGCACTGCATCACAATACATTATGCTACAGTACATTACGCTACATTATACTACATAACATTAAATCACATTACACAACACTTCTCTACATTTGTTAAGCTGACGCTTTTGTACGGAGCAAGCTCCAATAAGTTCATTCAAAGGCCGACCCCAAAAATGTAGATTTTTTTTCACAGCATATTGAGTGATGATTCTGTGTTTTGACAGTGACAGTGTCTTTTACGCTAATATTATTATTAATTGTTTTATATTATAGTTGTATTATTATTATTATTAAAGATAGCATAACTTGAGACATTCCTAGGAAGCAAATTCCAGATAGTGAAGGAACACTTGATACATTGGAGATATTCGGACGATAAACGGCCAAAAATAAAAACGATTGAAGAAGGAAATAGAGTTTGTGTGGACCGCGGTCTCTCCGTGCGTGGGGGGATGGCTTGCGTTTCTCCTTGTCTAACATAACATTTCAATTCCAGAGTTCAAACACTTCACCTCGTCGCGCTTCAATTCAGATAAATCAATTTCCCCGCTATTTAGCGCAACTATAGTGGGGAGACGATGGGATCAAATGAGTTAAATGAGGTAACTCTGTCTTAAGTTGTTGTGAAAGGACTCGCAGGCTGTTCTCAGTTATCCTCGCTCTCCTATCCTCCCCTTTGTTGCTTCATGGCCTTTTGTTATTTTATTCAAACGTTTTTAAACTGTGTTAAAGTTTCATTAATCTGCCCCTTCTGAAATGTTTTTTGTTATTTAATTATTGGTTAATTGTTGTGGAATTCTTCTGCAAACAGATGTTTTAGTAATATATTTGTATAATTAAATGAAATGTGTATAACAAACTAAAATGCTATGATTAAATGAAAGGGTATTGTTAAATAAAGTTTAAGAATAATGATAGTAATAAAAATATATTTGTTGTTTCCCAAAATGTACAGAGGTCTATTTAGTTGGTTTAATCCACAGGAGAGAGCGGGAAAAAGGAAGGGAGGGAAGAAAATAAAGACCAACAGTGAATTAAAACTAAGTAAAATGATGTTAAAAAAGCAACAAAGTGAGATAAATGGCAAAACAATACAATAGATAACCCCGTTAAATTAGGAAATTATGATGAAAATTCTTAAAAATAAATCTAAGCAAGTAAATAAACATAGAATCGACTTTTTCAAATGACATTGAATCATTTCAAAGTCACGTTGAAAGAAACAGAGAAAATACCATTTAAAATCACTTTGACTAGCGTCAAAGGAAAACAACTGGAAAGAAGAAAATTGGAAAGATATAGACACAAATAGAATCGACAAATAAAAAAGATATTGTAAAAGAAAACCAACCGGTCCCTCTTTCGGCCTCTTAGCCTGAACAACTTTAAACGTTTAACAGCACCTTTCACTGATGTTCATTTTCCTCTGCGCTCCTTTGTTTTGTATTTTTATACGTAATGTAAAGTGTGAGTACCCATAAAGAGCGCTGTATAAATAAGACATTATTAGCATTATTATAAAAGGGACACAAATAGAACAGAATGGATGGCGTATAGAGTTGATAAAATAATAGCGCATGTACAAAAAAACGAATATAGTACACCAACGGAGAGAGTATAAAAGAGCCGTACAAAAGGGGGGCTGAGGGTTTGAACACCCTGTCTGGCCCTGATTAGTGCCATGGAAACGCAGGTGAGCCCTTTGGCGTGACGAATGATTGTGAAGAGCAGCGGAGAGGCCGACACTTTGTTCAACTTCGACAAATCTCTGCCGCAGGGCCTATCAGCCTGGGTGTCAGCCACCTCCGCACACACACACACACACACACACACACACACGTGCGTGCGCGTGTCGACAGACACACACAGGCATGCACGCACACACACACGCATGAACACAAACACACGCATGAACACACACACACACATAAGCATGCACACACACACAGATGCAGGCACGCACACAAGCAGGCAGGCACACATGCACACGCACACACACACACACACACACAAATTGTGTGGTCTTTTTGCACCAAGTACACCTTTGAAGATGCGTTTTGAGTGAAACCCTACACCTGTATTTACATGACAACACCTGCTCACACACAGACAGACGCACACACACACACACACACACACACACATACAGGGGGCTTAACACATTCACGGACACACAATCGCACTTGGATACACAAATAGAAAGAAAGAAAAAGAGAGCGAGGGGGAGAAAAAGACACACATGCATATATGCATACACGCACACACGCACACACACACACATCAACATGCACGCACCCAAACAAACCCACATTCAGGCATGCACACACGTTTACACACAGTCAAAACGCACACGCATGCATGCACACACACACACACACACAAACACACACCCACACACACACACACAGACACACACACACACACACACACACACACACACACACACACACACACACACACACACACACACACACACACTCACACACACACACCCACACACACTGAGCTGTGCGTGTCCTCAGATGGTGGAAATGGAAGAAGCAGTGATTCGCCAATCACCACACAGTGATCCAGCTGAATAACAATCATTATTTACTAATCCCCCAGGCTGATTGGGTGGGAGTAGGTTGGGGGGGGGGACCAGGGGGTATGACACCCGTTGTGGGAGCCGGGGTAACGACCAAAGCCATTACAGCTGTTTATTGTTCCTGACCCGCTCGCTCGCAGGAGGAAATGACTCGTAAAATATGATTTGTTTAGAAAGAGCATTTTTTCCTTTTTTCCGCCCCCTTCGATTAAGCTCCGGGGCGTCCAGGTAGCCGTCTTTAACCCTTCCTTGGGGC
This sequence comes from Melanogrammus aeglefinus, assembly GCA_900291075.1. NCBI lineage: Eukaryota > Metazoa > Chordata > Actinopteri > Gadiformes > Gadidae > Melanogrammus > Melanogrammus aeglefinus. The sequence continues at coordinate 163,059 of OLKM01001079.1, forward strand.
AGGCGCCCTGCAGCCTGTTATTATAGCATCAGGGCTCGAGCACGCTAGCCTGCCGGGTCCACCCCCGCTTTCACGGTACTTTAAGTCGTGACGTCATCACCGCTGATGACGTCGGAACCAGCGGAGGAGCAGGAAGGAATTTAGAAAGCATTCCGTTATTACGTTAACATTCCGACGCGGTTGAGGTCATCCTTCCGGCGAAGCGAACCCGTGTCACCTTCACTAAACAAAGACCCCGTCTCTCACGCCGCAAATATGTTGGGGGCTGATGTCTCTTCCTCTTCCTCCCCCTTCTTCTTCTCGGGCGTGTGACGACGCGGCCGCCTGCACTATCTTCATCAAATCCACTAAAAACAAAACAACTCTCGTCTTTTAAAAAAGGAGTGAAACTTCAAATCAAATTCACCCCGGAAAGCGGCTCATCTGAGATGGAGGTCACTTAGGTGTGTCGCCCAAACCCAGAGTGAGGAAGGTTCTGATGCTCACGGCCGGAGAGGATTAGCAGCCATGTTGGTTGTACCGCTGTCCTTTTAGATAATCCAGGAACAAGCTGGTTGCCGGATTCACCATCCCAGAGAAGACCTCTGTGTCTCTGTGCTTTACTAGACCTTTGTAACCAACTAGAGGGAAGTCTAGTACAGTATAGCCACCGTCCTAGCCCGCTGTACCCAACTCAACTTCTGCGACCAACTAGACTGTAGTCTAGTGCAGTACGCTACCCTACTGTATCTGCGACCACTGGACTAAAATAATATACTGTACTGTAGTACTATAACTGTAAACAGTAAATTGTACGACTATAACTACTGTACCTATTCTAGACTTTACTAAACTTTACTGCACCGCACTGGACAGTGTAATATAGTAGCTGGACGGTTCTACATTGTACTGTAACTGAAGGGTAAACTGTGGCTATAGCAGGCTATGTGCGGTAGAGGTACTATACCTCGACAGGACTGCACTGTACTGTAACTATACTGGACTGCATAGAATACCACAACTGTAGGCCTCCACTGTACCGTAGTGTGACAGTGGTTATGATGGTGTGGTAGTGGTAGTTATGGTGTTATAGTGGTGGTGGTGGTGATGGTGTGATAGTGGTAGTTATGGTGTTATAGTGGTGGTGGTGATTGTGTGATATTGGCAGGAACCTGAAATAACAAGTCAGCCACTTGAACAGAGAGATGTATTCCTATGGACGGCTGTTGTTTCCTTCAGCCTTTCAATGGCTCTCTTACCCAGAGGGAAAGGCCTCTCTCACCCAGAGAGAGAGGCCTATCTCAGCTAGAGAGACAGGCCTCTCTCACCTAGAGAGACAGGCCTCCTTTACCCAGAGAGAGAGGCCTATCTCAGCTAGAGAGACAGGCCTCTCTCACCTAGAGAGAGAGGCCTATCTCAGCTAGAGAGACAGGCCTCTTTCACCCAGTGAGGTGCTCTCTCACCCAGAGAGAAAGGCTTCTCTGACTCAGAAAAAGAGGCTCTCCATGTCTCTCTCACTGGCCTCCGGTACAACACCATGTTTGACACTACGAGGCCCTCAGTGGAAACATGTCTTCGTTTGGATTTATACTTATATTCCATATGCATAGCGGTACAGTGTACAGGCTAATGTATCGCTGTTTAAAGACATACGAGAGAGATGAGATCGAGAGAGAGAGAGAGAGAGAGAGAGAGAGAGAGAGAGAGAGAGAGAGAGAGAGAAGAGAGAGAGAGAGAGAGAGAGAGAGAGAGAGAGAGAGAGAGAGAGAGAAGAGAGAGAGAGAGAGAGAGAGAGAGAGAGAGAGAGAGAGAGAGAGAGAGAGAGAGAGAGAGAGATGAGATAAAAGGCGAGAGACACGGAGAAAGACAGACGGAGAGACGAACAGAAAAACCGACAGACGGGGAGAAGGGACGACGGTTCATGACATTTTTTAAAAGTAAAACACTGGATCATTAATTCTAGCGTATAGCCTTCTTATTTCTAGTGACCTTTTAACAACAAAAATAAAAACTAACAAACTCAATGAGGCAGTGCAGTTTCTTTTTTCTTTTTAAACCAATAAAAAAGAATTGATATGGCCTCCGAACCTTTGCGGTGATTCTTCCGGGGAGCGCTCCCACTAAGCGGTTCGCTGAAGGATCTGATCGTTCTAGGTGGCGGTATCGTTCTCTCTTAACGACTCCACCAAATGACTGTTTGGTTGCGCTCCGTGAAGCCCCCGCATGCTCCATGTGGTAAACGGATCAGGGTGAGAGACCCGGACGTCTCCCGGGACCAGTTCCCCCTCACCTCGCCTACTCACACACAAGATTAATAGGGCATGGTGCGTCTCCCAGCCCCATTAATAACACACGGCTCACGGGCTGTCCCGTGCCAGACACTTGTCATTCCCTGTCATTTGTCATTAGTTTTATACACAAATCAACACAATAAGCTTACTGGATTAGAAAAAGATCGCTATAATATACAAATGATTTTTTGTAGTTTTGTTTGGAATCATTATTGCGATTCAAACTTTTGTGTTGTTCTGACTTTTTAAGTAGTAGTTAAAGTAGCGTATGAGTTTGTTATTTATCCTGTAAATGTTGGCATC
>OLKM01001079.1:170631-176113 GCA_900291075.1 Melanogrammus aeglefinus
CTCACACCCACACCCACTCTAGAGTCTAGAGTGAGAGAGAGGGAACGAGAAAGAGACAGAGAGAGAGGGAACGAGATAGTTAGATTCGGGACCAAACGCACACAGACTCACACAAACTCTACCCCCCAGGGTTGGGGCGTGAAACCGGAATGCAGCCTGGGGCCCCACCCCTTTAAACCTCTATATCACACACAAACAAACACACACACACATACACACACACACACACACACACACACACACACACACACACACACACACACACACACACATGAACACACGCACACAGACACACACACAAAGGCCAGGGGAGGATGTGGGGTGGTGGGGGACATGGTGAAGGAGTGGGGGGCACGGATGAGTCTGAGAGAGAGAGAGAGAGAGAGAGAGAGAGAGAGAGAGAGAGAGAGAGGAGAGAGAGAGAGAGAGAGAGAGAGAGAGAGAGAGAGAGAGAGAGAGAGAGAGCGAGCGTAGTGTCCGGGTTGAGGGCGGGGCTTGCCCTTCAGAAGTGTCACTCATCACAACAAACGCTTTAATCTCATGACCGAAGCGCCGTCACGGCAACACGGAGCAGATGCAAACCAGTGGCACATGTTTAAGACCCCCCCACCCCCCACCAACCTAATCCCCCCCCCCCGCTCAGCATCTCAAATACACCTCCCTCACCGACAGAGCGTCTCATAGGACACCGTTGTAAACACAGTCACAAGCGTAGCCGCGGAGTGGAGGTGGAGGTTGGAGTTGGTGGTAGGAGGTGGAGGTAGGGAGTGGGCGGTGGAGGTGGAGGTAGGGGTAGGGTAGGGGTGGAGACGGGGGTGGAGAAGGGGGTTGGAGGTAGGGGGTGAAAGTGGGGTGGGGGTGGAGTAGAGGGCTGGAAGTGGGGGGCACGGGTGGAGGTAGGGGGTGCGGGTTGGGGTAGGGGGCAGGGGGTGGAGGTGGGGGTGGGGGCGGGGGTGGTGTTAGGGGTTGGTGTTGGCGTTGTTGGGTTGCCGGTTGGGGTAGGGGTTCCATACTACCCTTGACCTCCACCTCTGTGCTCTGTGACAGCGTGTGCAGCGGACCTCCACCTCTGTGCTCTGTGACAGTGTGTGCAGCGGACCTCCACCTCTGTGCTCGGTGGCAATGGCGGCCTCTGGTCTGGGGGCAGAGAAGACCTCCCGGCAGTCTAGTTTACCCTAACCCCTCCTCAGCTCCAGCCTTCCCTTTGGTTTGATTCTGTTTTTCCTTTCGGTGGATCGTTGATCGTTTAGGGCACCCTGGATTCCAGACAAGGAGATTTTCTGTGGGTTTGAAACTACAATACCCCCAATCCCCCTCACCTACCCCTTAATCCGTTGTACATGTGTTTACGCACTCGTCAAGGGACAAGGATGATCCTTATTTCACACGTTGTACAGCACGATTCCTGAGTTTCCTCTTGTCTGACCCTATCAGGACACATTACTGAATAGAACATGATTTGATTGGATTGTATTTAATTTGGCCCATCGTGATTTAATATAAGTAGGCTATACGTTATGAGACCTAACGAAAAGTCCCTTATTGGTTGAATCAGTTCTTAGTCGTTAGCATTCCAGTGGCGTGTAACTGAGTGCACATGAAGAGATGGAGCAGAACTTAGATAAACCGCTACTCTGCAAAGACTTTCCCTGATATAATTATCTTAGAATCTTTCATGGAAATCTAACAATGAAGTTTAAACGGTAATGGGGGGGTAATGGCCGGTTATGAATCATGCAAATGTCACAGAGTAGATTCGATTAGAAACATTTGCGTAATTTGTGCACTTTTTGTGTGTAGTTCATATTTTAACTTCTATTTCCACGTGGCTGCGTCGTATGTACGTTGTGCGGGATATAACTCAGCCAAAATGGGCGTACAAAATAGAGGTGAATAAGAGAGAGAGAGAGAGAGAGAGAAAGAGAGGAAAATGAGAGAGATAGAGGGGGAGTGAAGCAGCAAACCCTTTGTTCGCCCGATTTATTCCTGAGGCAGAGATAGTCCGACTCACATTTCTTGGGAAGCACGCACAGAGAGTGTTTAACTTGGTGTTGATTCATTTATTAAACAATAACTCTGGTTGACTTTCCAGGAAATAACTGAACATAAAAACTCCAAACAATAACTGTTTGCGGCCAAAACAGGGTTCTTCGTATCGTGCAAAAAGGGCTTTCAATGTAAAATAATCTGTCAAATAATGCGTCCAGTAATGCGTCCAATAATACGAAATAAGGCGAAATGCGAAATGCGAAATGCGAAATGTGAAATGCGAAATGCGGTCAGAAAACTGTTTGCTCTCTGCCTTCCAAACCCCAGGGTAACAGTAATTAGCCTGCCCTATATGAGGGCCTCCAATAGGCTCCAGGTAGAGCGTGACCCACCTATTTCCCCAGGTGACACAACGGACTAATTACCATGTCATCACAAAATGCATAAATATACATATGATTGAAAATTTGATTAATATTTCATACGTTTTATAATTCCTAACTCATACTTTTAGCCTTAGACACCAAGATATATTTACTTAAAAATATTCAACACAAAATACCTCTAAATGGCTCCAACATATCGGCCCCTGATTGTGATGTTACCACAAAACAATTACCTTAATTAACTATATGGAGCCATATAAGTACAGATATAAACCAACCAAAATCCTTCAAAAATATATCACTTCCAATAACAATACAACACAATTGACATCATCCCCTCTTGAATCCCCCCCAAAGTCCATGCTGCATGAATGTCTCTTAGGCAGGAATAGTCCAGTGAACCTGGAGTTCATGTATGCAAGGACAGTGTGTGCAGGGCCATCTGTAGCGGGGCATGTGTGTGTACGTGTGTGTGTGGCATTCTTCATGTTATTAAGCTAAGTTTTCAGCTTCCAAAAGCAAGCAGAGCTTATCAATGGGCCTTTGCAGGGTATTTGTCTTTGTTCGGACCAAAACACTCCGGACGAGACCATTGGGTCCAGGGAAAGTCTTTACTACACGACCAAGGGGGTATGAGTTCCTTGGTGCAGTATCATCTACGATGACCACCACATCGTTGATGTTAAAGTTTCTCCTGGTGTTAGTCCACTTTTGGCGTTGCTGCATGAGTGGCAGATATTCTTTTATCCACCTCTGCCAGAACAGATCTGCAATATACTGGACTTGTTTCCATCTCTTCCTGCTGTAGATGTCATCCTTGCAGAAGAGTCCCGGTGGCATGAGGGGTTTAGCTTTCAGTTGCAGTAAGTGGTTCGGTGTTAGGGGTTCTAAGTCGTTAGGATCAGTTAATACCGTCGTGATGGGTCTGTCATTGAGAATTGATTCAACTTCACATAGAGCTGTTTGGAGCATCTCATCATCCAATGTTTGCTGTCTCAGAACTGATGAAAGCACCTTCTTTACCAGTCTGATCAATCGTTCCCACACTCCTCCAAAGTGGGCTCCTGACGGAGGATTGAACAACCACTTTATCTTACTGTTCAGCAGTGAATCCTGGATTCTTTCGTGATCCAGCTGTTTCAAAGCAGACTCCAGTTCCTTCTGAGCACCCACAAAGTTGGTGCCGCGATCTGTTCTGATGGTGAGTATTGTTCCTCTCCGACATAAGAACCGCCGTATGGTGTTGATGCAGGAGGTCGTATCCAAGGAGCTCGACTCCACAGCTCGACTCGCCAGACAGGTAAATATGACTCCATCGTTTGACCAGTGATCAACCTCTTTTAACTTCAATAGGTCCGAAGTAATCAATGCCCACATGAGTAAATGGTGAAAGATCTGGTTGAACCCGATCCTCGGGTAAGTCTGCCATTTTCTGCTCGCCAACTCTTGCTTGTGTGCATCTACAGGAAACACAGGACCTTATTATTTTCCTGGCAAGAGAGTTGGAAGAGGGTAACGAGAACTTCTGGCCTAGTCTGGAGAGCATGTGGTTTCTTCCTGCGTGTCCAACTTTCTGATGGATGTCACGCATGATCAACTGGGAGACGTGGGAGTCTTTGGGAAGAATAATCGGGTTCTTCACGCTTGTGGGCAGAGCCGATTTACTTATCCTTCCTCCAATCCTTATGATTCTGTCATCAAGAATTGGATCCAATTTCCGAATGGAGCTGTCAGTTCTGAAAGGTTTGCCTGTCCTCAGGAGCGCAAGTTCTGAGGCAAAGTAGCGCTGCTGTTTAAAGCATATGACTGACTTCTCTGCTTCATCCAAGTCGTCAACAGTTAGGCCTTGTTGTTTATCTGTAGGTTTGGTGTTAGTCACACATTCCTTTGCCTTTTGTCTTTGAAGCAGCAGGAGTTTTTTTTAAGTCTTAGCAACCAGCCAACAGCTCTCTGTAGTTTTTTACAGGAGGAGAAGTGTTCCATAAGGTCACTCGTTGCACTGTTGCTTATAGTGAAGCTCACAGAAATTTCCTTTTTTATTTCTGGATCGTCTGAAGGAATGTGGTGAATATCCACTGGCTCCTCAGGCCATTCAGTTTCCTTTTGTGACAGGAAGTCGGGACCATTCAACCATGTTGCTGAATCCAAAAACGTTTCTATATTCAATCCATGTGAAGCATAGTCTGCTGAATTGTCCTTTGAACTCACGTGCCTCCACTGCCTTTCTCTGGACAAGTTGTGAATCGTGGCAATTCTGTTAGCCACGTAAGTATGGAAACGTTTGGTCTTGTTGTGAATGTATTTCAGTACGGATGTACTGTCTGTCCAAAAGGTCGAGTCCTGCAATTCCATATGGAGTTCTCTTTGTAGCATCCTGTCTACCTTCACTGCCAGTGAAGCAGCGGCAAGCTCCAGCCTTGGGATGGTGATCTGTTTCAATGGGATTACCCTGGATTTCCCCAGTACAAATGTAACATGAACGTCTCCCTTGTCATTTGTCAGTCGGAGGTAGCTTGCTGTTCCATATCCTATCTCACTGGCGTCGCAGACCTGATGCAGTTCAGCAGTCATTGTGAGTTCAACACTCTCAGGCTTTATGCACCTGTCCACTTCAAATCTGCTCAGCTGATCAAGTTCTGCAATCCATTGTTTCCATGGTTTTGCAAGATGTTCTGGAATCACTTCATCCCATCCACACTTGTCCATACACAGCTTCTGCAGAATTTGCTTGGCTTTAAGGATGAAAGGTGCAAGGAAACCAAGTGGGTCGTAGATAGAACTGACAATAGAGAGGATAGTTCTTCGGGTGGGAACTCTGTCTTGGATGGTAACACTGAAGCCAAAGGTGTCACTCTGGATGTTCCACTGGATACCTTGAACCCTTTCAAGAGGTGGTTTCTCTTTGTCCAAATCTAGCTGCGCCACTACCTTGGCTCTGTGACTTTTCAGGCACTGTTGTGAGTACCTCTTGGCTGTTGCTTACCCATTTGGTAAGTGTAAACCCTCCTTGGGCACATGCTTCCATAAGGTCCTTTGTTAGCTTGATTGCTTGACTAGTTTAGGCCACGGACTTGAGACAGTCATCGACATAAAAGCTGTTCTTGATG